>PVIR01013718.1:0-41910 GCA_004026965.1 Petromus typicus
TAGAATTATTTGTGTTTATTTCTTTATTAATTTGTTTATTTTTACAGCTCCAGGTGTCAAATTCCGGGCTTTGTATATGCTAGGCAAATGTCTTACCACTGTGCAACACTCCTCCCTAACATGATAGCGTGGAATACATATACATTATGTGATGCCTAAATAAATCTAATTAATATATGCAAGAACTCACATAGTTATAATTTTCATAATAAGAGCAATTAAATTCTACTTTCTTTGTAATGAATACAATGTTTTATTAATTATAGTCACTGTACAATAGATCTCTGGAGTTTATCCCTCCTTTATGACTAAAATTTTATATACTGAGCAACATAATATAGTTGCCAGTTTACAGACAGCTACTCAACTATCAGCCCCTGGTGATTGTCATTCTGTGACCTGTTTTTATAAATTTGCTTTTTCTTAGATTCCACAAATATATGAGATTATTCAATATTTATTTTCTTTGCTTGTTTTTCATTTAACATAATTGTTCACCCAAATGACAAGATGTCTTTATTTTTAATGCTGACTACTACACACACACAATCGCATCATCTTAATCTATTCATCTATATATTAGCCTTTAGTCTGATTTTATATTTTGGTTACTGTTAATAATCTGAAATAATCTCTTTGATATGCAATCTTTCCTTTGAATGCATACTCTGTATTGGGATCACATCAGGTGGTTCTGCTTTTATGTATTTTTTAGGACTGTCTGTGCTGATTTACATAATGGCTGTACTAACGGACATTCCTGCTAACAGTGTACCAGGGTTCCCTTTTATTTACATACTCAGCCATCATTTGCCAATTTTAATGCATTAACAGTCATTCTAACAAAGAGGAAGTGGTTGGTATTGTATTATTAATTTTTATAATTTTTATTACTTTTTAACATTTTTCTTATAGCTGTTAGTCTTTCATATGTCTTTTTGAGTAATGTCTATATCCTTTCCCCATTTTGAAATTGTTTTCTTGCCATTAAATTGTTTGAGTTCCTCTTATATCTTATCTGTTAACACCTTTAGTTTTCAAATATTTTCCCCTCTCTTAAACTGCTTATTTACTCTGCTGATTATTTCCTTGCTTGTGCAGATATTTTTTTTAAGTTTTATGTAATCCAGCTTGTCTGTTTTCACTCTTGTTTGCTGTGCTATGGGAATCCTATCTAAAAATATTATTACCTTATGGTAGTCTTGTAGTTTTTCTCCTGTGTTTTCCTCTGTCATTATACCTTCAGGTCCACTGTTTAAATTTTAATTCATTTAAGCTCATTTTAATCTAGTATTAGATAAAAATTGATTATTTTCTTTATATGAATATCCGATTATCCCAACACCTTATATTAAAATGACTGTCCTCCATTATGCATTCTTCATGACCTTGCAAGAGTCAGTTAATTATAAACCCATGAATTCATTCAGTTCCAGTGGCTTGTATGTCTGTTTTTATGCTACTACTTTGGTGTAATCATTGCTATATCTTTGCAGTATTTGGGGGGTTAGATATGATGATGCCTTTTAGCTCTTTTTGTTCACCTAGGTTCCTTTTGCTCTTTAAGATCTTTCATGTTTCCATAATAATTTTAGCATATTTTTCTAATTCTGTGAAAAGTGTAATTAGAATTTTGATGACAATTTTATATAATCTGTAGGTTTTACTTTAGATAATACACCGACTTGAGCAACATTAAATTTTTTAGTCAAAGAACACAGTAGATATCTCTACTTGCTTATGTCTTCTGAAATTTCTTATATCAATATTATTTTTAGGGTACAGATCTTTTATCCCTCAGATGAGTTTACTTGTAAGATTTTTGTTTCCTTTTTAATTTATTATAAATGGCTTTTTGTCTTACTTTATTGTTATATAGCTTACTGGTTTCTGTATAAGAACACTACAGAATTTTTTATGTTGGTTTTATTCTGCAAACTTTACTGAGTCAATTTATTCTAACAGATTTTAGAACAGGCTTCAGAGTTTTTTATATATAAAAGTATATCTTCAGTAAACAGTAACAACTTTACTTTTTTTCTACTTATTGTGGCTTTTATTTCTTTCCTTTCCTCAATTGCTCTAATGTTTAATTTCCACATTAGTTGAAAGTGGTCAGAATGAACAGCCTTGTCTTGTTCCTAATCTGATGAACCATACTTTCTATTCTTTCCAGTTGAAGGTGAAACTAACAGTTTGTTCTATGTAGTGTGACAGTTAAACTGTATTGTTAACTTGATTGGCTTGGGATCAGGCCAAGGGACTAGCAAAGCATACTACTAGGTGTGTCTAGATAGGCCATGGAGACATGAGCTTGGAGGCTCCTTTGCCCCTTTCTTCCTGGTGCAGTTCCCTGTCTCCTCTTTCTGGCCACCATCAAGTATGCAGCTTTGCCCTGTCACATCATTCTACCCTGATGTTCTGTCTTGGAGCCAGCAAAACATGAACTGAATCTGGGGAATCTGTGAGCCAAACAACCTCTTCTTTAAAGTATGGGGTTTGGCATTTGGTCTCAGGAACCAATTTATGTCTGGCTTAATGGTGTTAAAATTACTTTCTTACTGAGTTCTTATCCTGAAATAATGCTGGACTTTTCTGCATTTAAAATAATCGTATTGTTTTTGTTCTTCATTCTGTTAATGCGGTGCTTTGTGATACAGATTTTATATGTGAAACCATCCTTCCATTAGCTGAGTAAATTCTTTTTGTTTTTGGTGAATAATACTTTTAATATGTTGCTATTACATTTAATTTGCTAGTATTTTGTTGAGAATTTTTACATTTATATTCAACAAGGAACTTGGTCTATGATTTTTCTTTTTGTAATGCCTACCTCATCTAGCTCTGGTAGCATTGTAATAATTGTATTGTAAAATGAATTTGAATGCATACACTCTGATTTCTTGAAAGCATTTGAGAAATATTGGTTTTAGTTCTTAAAATATTTGGTAGAATTCAATAATCCAAGCCATTAGATTCTGGGTTTTTCTTTGACAGGATACATTTTATTACATTTTATTCTATCTCCTAACTTGTTAGCATATTTAAATTTTCTATTTTATCACGGTTCAGGTTTAGTAGATTATACATATCTAGGAATTTATCTGATTTGTTGGTATATAGTTCTGAATAGCATCTTACAATGATACATATTGGTTAATGTTATAATAAATATCATTCTGATTTTATTGACTTGAATGTTTTTTTCTTTTTTTCTCAGTCCTGCTAAAAGTTTGCCTATTTTATCTTTAACAATTCTTACTTTCATTGATTTTCCTCATTATTTTTTAAGTTTCTGTTTTATTTACTTATTTATTCATTTATTGCTCTACTCTTTGTAAGTGAAATCTTTATATTTTATTTTTCTTTCAGTTTCTTAATATGTATCATTGAATTTTTTTAACAGTCTTTATTTAAAGTTTTTATTTATTTTATTTAAAGGTTTTATTTTTAAGTACATCTCAGAAGTTACTAATGCAATAACACCTCTCAAGCAAATAAGCTGCTGTGTAATTTTCTAAGGAAATCATGACTTAAGCATGGAAAATCTATATTTTTGCATGTAATCATTTGGGTTATTGAAAAGTGGAATGAGTATGCAAAATATAGATTGAACAAACTCTGGTGAGAGCAATGAGATTTTTACAAATTAATTAAAGATAATTGTTAAGATTCTGAGACAGCATGGATAACTAACATCAGTATGATGTTTAGGGACAGGAAACTAGAAAAATCTATGTATATTCTTGTAATACTGAGTGCTAAGCATCAATAATATATTTTGCTTGATATGTGTTGTTATTCATTGGCATACATGTCTTCTGTGGATTCTGGGTTTGTTTTTGGTTTTGGTTTTACAGTACCAGGGATTGAACTCATGACATTGTACTTGCAAGGCAGGTGTCAGAGCCACTAAGCTAAATTTCTAGCCCTGGATTGTGTGTTTTTGAAAGAGAGTATATATTAACTAAACATGCAAAATCAAGATAGCCTAGAACATGGATAATAAGTATTTTGTAGATAACTCATAAAATATAATAAACAAGTAAAATTATAAAAGTACATCTATAATCTAACCACAGTTTTATATAAATAATGGATCTAAAAAGCTTATAATTGAAGGTTTTTGGCAGCAGTAATTGCAAAGATTCTCTATGAGGAAAAATAATGATATCACAAAATTATATTAAAAAATAAAGATCTGATCCCCAAACAATCATATTTGCTACAGTAATATGAGCATGATTTAAGTTTTGAAATACAATGAGGAATAAAAGCTCATTTATTCAATGAGAGAGTTTCAAATGTCTGTTGTCATTAAAATTTAAATATTTGTTTAAACTTTAATTTGTTTAAATTCTATCATTTGTGAACCCTGCTAGTCTTTACAGATGAGGGCCTATTCATACTGTGTCCGTGTTAATGGCACCACCAGGATTATAACATGAGCAAGATTCATGGCATAGTGATGGCCTATGTATCTTTAAACACTCATCTTCGTACATGCATATCCAAAGATTCTTTGCTATTGCTGTCTTTGGCTGAAGTTAACCAGCACCCCACATTTAATAATCCTTGAGTACTTACTATGTACCAGAATTCCTTGAGTATTTACTATGTACCAGAATTATGCTGAGTTTTTAAATACACATCATAACATTTTTCAAATTGAAGTGATTATCTTGTGCATTTTGAGGAGAGGGAGACAAACGTTCCAGGGTGCTACAACATGAAATAGTAGATCTGAAATGTAAATTCTGCTCATCCTGGTTATAAAAACTTAAACTACTTAATCTCTTGAATATTATCCCTCCACTATGCTGGCAATCTTGTTCTCCTTGACTTGCAAGGCTCAGCTGCTGGCCATCAAGTTTTCAAAGCTTTCCCTTCTACCTCCACCAGAGCCACACTGATTTAGATATCCTTCCTTACTTTGGCTTGATACAATGCTTTGTTCTCCCAGAAGTGTAGCCAGGATTTGGTAATGAGTAATTTTTCTTTTTCATCAAGAGGAAGAACTCTATCTTTTTTCAGAACAAGATTTACAGCCTGTTCATTTCTTCCTTGCTGTGCCTAGTACATGGAGTAGTTAGCCAGTGCGTGTCTGAAAGTGTAAATGATCAAATGGCTAAACCACATCTTACAGTCCTTGTTCTTGGATGTTGTATCAAGAGATGTTCATGCATGTGCTTTGGGTTGTGATTAGAAATTGTGATATGGGCCGGGGATTTAGCTCAATGGTTCCGGCGCCTGTCTTGCAAGCACAAGGACCCAGGTTCGATCCCCAGTAACCACATACCTATACTGGGTATGAAGACTCACGCCCAGCAGCAACCAATACCACATAGCACAGTGCCAGGCGTGGTGGCTCACGTCTGTAATCCCAGCACTCGGGAAGCAGAGGCAGGAGGATTGCTATGATGAGTTTGAGGCTGAGCTCAGAGCCAGCCTGAACCACAAAGTGAGACCCTGTCTCAAAAAACCTAAAAAAAAAAAAAAAAGAAAGAAAGAAAAGAAATTGTGATAAACCTTTCTCCATTTATCACAGAGCTGTACAGGTTCTTGTTAAAAACATGATGACCTGGGGTACTTTTGGAGATGCACTGCGTTATTTAAACAGTGCTTCTATCAGATCATCTGTCTGCTTAAAAATCTGTCTGTGACTTGTTATTCCACCCTATTAAATCTAAAAGATACTCAGAGCATGGGCCATCCCAGTATGCTTCCCCTTCAGTTCCAACATAAACCTGTGATGCAGCCACTTCCTCTACTCTCCGGATACACTGTGCTTTTCCTCCCCTTGCGTCCTTAGGTCATCACCCTCCTAGAGCCCCTTTCTCTTCCCTTCTGCAGTTCTAAACATGACTTAAGTGGCTTGGGACATCCATGTCTTACTTACTTTATGAAAGTTTTCCTGCCTACTTTAGCTTTTGGTAAAGTTCCTGCTCTAGAAACTCATTCATGCCTAATGCCAAGTAATGTAAAAGTTAATGATACTTTTGATTATTTCCAGTATTACTTTAGTTATACAAGTATTGCTTTTCCTAAAAAAAAACGTCACAATGGATGCCACAAATTTCTCATTATTTAAAACTGCAAGGTACAAAGTGCCTGTTATGTGCTAAAATCTATTATGAGTGTTTTATAAATATTTTATTATGAAAAGATTTCAATTGCATTTTGGAAACTCTTAAACAGAACACTTATTAATGTAAAAAGTTCATTTCAGAAGAAACTTTCTAAAAACATGTTTGAGTCTTAAATTTAATAATTATCTTAATGATGAATGCAAACAGATGAGAATGTAAAATTAGATTTTTCATGGCTCTTAGGTAGGACTTTAGCAGTAAGCATAAAACATGTATAGAAAACTGTTTTTATTCTCCCTTGATGGTGGTTAATGTCTTTGTGAATGACTATGCTTAGCTTACCTCAAATTTACATTTAGCCTAAGACTTTGTTATATCTAATATTGGTTATAAAGGAACCAAGGAAAAGTGTTAAATCACTTACCATGTGTGTGTGTGCACATGGATGTGCATATACACACATGCACATAATATGTGTACACATGCACATAATGCGTGTACACAATCAAATTATAGTCCTCATAGGATTCTCATAGGTAAAGGTAACATCCCTAAAGTTTTATGTGAATGATATTATTCAGTCATTTCACTCTTTGTAAGAATAAAACTAGAGTTTTTTTTTTTTTTTTTTTCTCGCATCTACTTGTATGCATCACTAGAACAATTATTAAATTTGGGCATCAAATATGTTCTTAGAAAATTGGTTCAGAAATCAGATTTTGACTTTATTCTGTCTGTATAAGAGCTGCAAAAGGAAACTCAATTCTTTTAATAATAAAATATTTATAAAAGAGATCCTAGCACATAATGGGCACTTAAGCACCTGAGTTTTAACTATAATTTTGAAGTTGAGGGGTACAGTTTTGTCTTTGGAGAGAATGAAAATGGATATGTTACAAGAAAAACTAAAAGCAGAAATTTCATTTCTGTTCACGCTCAGAGTCACTTTGCTAACACTGAGCTTCTCCACTTGGGATTCTGTAGAGAGCATAAATTGGAAATATAAAGAAAACATTTCCCTGTAACATTTGGTTTAAATTTGCATGCAATTAAAATGTTATGGTACTAATATTTTTCCTTTTGGGCCTCTGAAACATTAGATATTTCTGAAATATTTAGCAAAAGCTTCCATTTCTTATCATTTCTATTCATTTAGGCTTACTAAAAATAAAGTTCCAGAAGAAAAACTAGGAAAGTCTGCATCATGAAAAAGTTATTTATCTCTCATCACATAATCAAGGTCATTTAGCAAGTGAAGATTGCTTTACCTACTTAAGAAGTTGCTTGTTAGTAAAAAAAATATACTACAGGTTTCTAAGTTGTACATTGAGAGTTTGGAAATAGCAACAAAAAAATACCCAAACAAACAAACAAACACAAAAACAAAACAAACAAACAAGAAAACCCTGATAATTTATTCTGTGATTACACCTTTTGTTGAGGGCAATGAGTCTATTTTGACTTATTTAACATTTCAGTTTCAGTTAAACTATAATCTACAGAATATAAATATTTCCACACGTTTTCTTTCATTTAATAATTATGAATATGACTGCTCACATGTATTTCTGGAATAATAAATAATTTTAAAACTTTAAGATTGGATATGAAGATATAATTCTGTTTATTCACATTTTCCATTTAATATTAGATCCAACCTAGTTCTGATATACTTTTCTCTTAAAAAATTGCCTCCAAAGATTTGGAAATGAATGCCAAGGATTTTATAGGGAAAAAAACTAAACTACTAAACTAATCTAAACATCAGTGAAGGTAGAGCTGTATTTCCTGTTCCTTGTAGATCAATCCTGGACAAAGGTTGTCTAATATTTCAAACCCCGTGGCAGGAGAACAATACTGTGTGCGCTGTGCCTCCACCTTTGGCATTTAGAATGCATACACATGAGCAGAGCGGTATGCCAACAATCCATCTTTTCTTTATAATCTTGCAGCAGTTCCAAAAGTCCTTAGCTAGAGGATATATTTGGAAAGTGCAGCTTTTCCACTCTTACCACATTCAGGTAACCATTCCAAAGCTGTTAAGGTTCCACTTGAGAGGTAAATTGCTATTACCATTTGTGCTGTGTGTCCTAAATGGGCCTTGTGATTTTCTGGGAGACCCCTTAGCAGCAGTTCCAAAGGAGCAGCTAGAGATTTGATTATATGGGTCTCTCTTCTGAACACATCCTTTCGCATTTGACATTTACGCTGGTTGTGGGTTTTTATGTAACTCGTTAGAGAGGAGTCTGAACCTTAAAGAGGTGTTAGTCTTCCTATAACCCCTCTAGCAAAAGAAAGTCTTTTATTGGACTTAAATGTTTTGGGTTGAAACTTGTACTTGTCTGATTGGAAAATGTTTCAGAGAGGAGATTTTGTTATTTTTCTAAGCTGGGCTATAGGAATAAGGCTGCAGATATCACTGACCAAAAGGAATGTTTTCCTCAAAGAACTGAGAACTAAAGGAAATGACTCCAGTGTTTAAAATATTTTTATTTCCTCTGTGAGCGATATCTGTGCAGTTGAGATGAACTGCTCCAATTGGCCTTCAGCCAGACTTTATGGGAACCGAGATTAGGAAGCTGTACGGGCAAAGCAGTTATTGTACAAATTGCTTCCAGTTTAAAAGGCTCAAAGTTTTTGACAAAGCCATGATTTCTTGCCACATTTTATTTGTTTATATGAATGACTAACCTGGAACTCCCTAATTAGCCTGCTGGGATTATTGCCATTCTTTCAATCATTTATATATATATATATATATATATATATATATATATATAATTTTATACATATTTATATATATTTATATATATATAATTTTTTGTCTCTCATTTGGGATAAAAGAGTTTATGAGAGAAATATCTTCCATTTGAATATAGTATTTCTGGGCTACAGTCAAGCTTGTAACAATGTGATTTGTCCTTTGCTCATTTCATTCTACACTTTCTTTCTTGCCTAGCTTTATTATACATGAGGAGAATAAAATTCTAGGTGTGGTCTCAAAATTCAACCTCTGTAACTTAATTTAGAGAGACACACACACACACACACACACACACACACAGAGGGAGAGAGAGAGAGAGAGAGAGAGAGAGGTTCATGGTTCCATAAAGCATTCTGTGCCTTCTGAGCCAGCTTTGAGGCTCTCATTTATCTTTGGATGCCTAGTGCCTTGCATGGTACCTGATGTGTTTCCAGGTATTAACATTCACTCAAAGGGCAAGGGAGGTGAAAAAAAATAACACATGACAGGATGGAGATGTACAGAATAGTTAAGGAAAGGGACTTAGGGTACATTTTAAAAATGAAAGATTGTTTTTTGAGTGAAAGATTGTCTTGTGAGTGAAAGATTTTTTTTTTTTTGAGTTAAAGATTGCATTGGGGAGACAGCATTGACATAATTCTCTAAACAAAAATTTTTAGTTCTTCCTTCCTGTTATCTGCTCCATGGAAAGTTTATGCAGCAGAGGGTGTCTTGCCATCTTTGACTGAGGCTGTTCAGACTTCACTGAAGGTAGCTGCTCTTCCGTAGCCATTTTTCTTTCCAAACCTGGTTAGATTTGAAAAATTGATAATTATTCTCTCATTTTACTTATAAAGCATTATTAAAATGACCCTGAGTAGCCTAACAGTTAGCGTTGTATGGGATATGCACATCTTAATTGCTCAGTCTAATCTGATTTGACTCAGTATCTGTCAGAAAGTTTTGACAAACACTGTGCTTGACACTAAATATGAGAAACAGGGAAGATATTTTACATGTCCCTGTCTCTCCAAGAATGAGCTGACAGATACTGAATGCAAAAGTAAAAGACAATATGAGAAAGAGATGATCATAATTTATAATAGTCATGAATACTTTGTACATGTCAGATCTTTTTCTATTGGCTTTATATCTTAATTCATTTGATTGTCCAAGATCTCACAGATGAAGAGAGTGAATCACTGCACTCAAAATCACTTAGCTTCTGGCCCACAGTGTCCAAATACATGCTCTTTATTGTTAGGCATTTTTGCTATCAATAAAATGCCTTTACAGCACAAAGAGGAAATGGTTAAATCTCCCCTAAATTTGAGAAAAGCACAAAGAAAGCTGCAGGGAGGATGTGATATTTGAGCTTGACTTTGAAGGATGAATGGAAGTTCCTCTGCCATTGTTGGCAGGAAAAGATTTACCTAGAAGAGAAAAAGCCAGGCAATATCAGAATGTACATACAATTGCATGCTATCTTCTGATTTCTTAAAGGTTCAGCACCTGTATGTGTTGCCACAGTAAGAGATGCAACCTAAAATGCAAGCTGGAGTCTTACTGTAAATAATCTGGCACACAAGCCAGGTTAAAGAAATTATCACCAAAGTCCTATAGGCCAGAGAAATTTATAGGCATAGAAAGTAAGATATCCAAGGTTATACTTTCAAGTCAACTTTTGCAAATGAATTGCAAATGCCAGAAGAGGATGAGAATGAGTTGACTCAAGTCAGGATAAGAGGATATGTTCTTTTGTCTTTCATTCATTGGCTAGTCACAAAATGAATGACTTAAGGTGATTTGGAACTATTTTTCCTCACAGCACAATAAGATACTGAAGTTAGACAATTCAGAAGTAAGGTGGTGACTCAGTCAGGAAGGTCTTCACAGTCACTTTTTCTTGTTATGTCCTTTATCTTCATGCCTTTTGCATTCTGACTGCATAGGGCTACTCCAAGGTAGCATTACATTTGCCTCCAGGAATGATGAAGTGAAGACTGAGGGCAGATACTACTGTGTCTTAGTTCAAGAGTTTTCTGCTTTTGATGCCATTATCCCTAAACTACAGCACTGTCATGTGTTCACAATACTCAGATAATGCTGGAAATCATAGTGTTCATAGCCCGCCATACTATCTGCTATTAATAAAAGGAGTGCTGGTGAGCAGAGGTTATATCAAAATGGACATTGCAGTTATCTGACAGTGCTGAAGAGGACACAGACTAGGGAATGTGCATATGTGAAACAAAAAGGGCTACACAAGCTGGAGAAGGGAAACAGTGTGTCCTGGGATGAGAAGAGAGAGCCAAGCTGGGAAAAAAAAGAGACTGAGGATGATGTTGTGGCTTCACAACATTTCAGTTGTGGCAGCTGGATCATAATGATGGCTTTAACTGAAGTGGAGAGAATAGAGGAAGCTCCAGTTATAGAAAGAATAATACCTTTGGTTAAAGATATTTTGAGTTTGATATCGCTCCTGAACACGCTATGAGATACCTGGAAAATTGATATAAATCAAGAGGAAAAGTTAGGAGATGATAGGCTGGGCATCAAGGCAATCAAAGCCACAGCCATGACAAAATCTCCCAGAGAAAACATATAGAATGACATACAGGAGGTGAAGGAGAAGGACATTAAAAGGATGAGCTGAAAAATCAGAAGAAGGAGACAGATGCCCTAAAAACTAGAAGTAGCAGTTATAAAAAGAAACAAAGAGCTTGTATAATTTAAGAATTCAAAGACACTGAATGAGCAGTTAGATCTGTATGAGAGTTCATTAGGTGCTAAAAAAGGAATGTAGTTACTTGTAAAGTTCTTAACGATACGTGCAGGTTGACTTCATGCTTTTGCAGGGACTAGTAGTATAAAGAGAAAATGTCATATAGAAATGAAGGCGGTTCCAAAATCTATAGCAAGGAAATCTTGGCATACATGAGTAAAATGGGAAGGAAGTAAAGGTATTGCATTGTATGTCTTATTTCTAGTCCTTTTGGAAATTACTTTACTTGCATTGGTTTTTATCTAAATACAAATTCTTACAGCTTTCAGCAAATTGTGTTTTGAAGAACATTTAAGGTAACTCAAAGGTCAGAAACAAGGCCAACTGCACAAGAGTGACTTAGAGTGCCTACATTTTTAGAAAATCCTTTCTCTTCTGTCTTCTCTTTCTTAAATAGGGCATTCATTCAGTTTACTCACATGTTGTACTGAATCGCCCTTATATGCCTGGCATTGTACTAGGCACGGGCCAATGCTGCTAAGTAACTAGCACCAGCACCAGCCGAAAGCTCAGATTCTTTTAGGCGATTTTACAGAAATATTAAAACTACAATTTTCTGTGGATTCATAAGCACTTAGAAATGAATTTCCTTTTGAACTTTGAAGATAGAGCAGCTATTATTTTATGAGTTAGCATATCTTGCCATTGGAAATAAAATTGTTGCTTCCATTTCTTGTTCCAGGCTATAAAGAAACCAGCTCTATGCATGGACACATATGAATAATGAAAATACCTCAGGAAATATATAGAAAGATTGCATTGTTAATAAATATGCATGAGTATCTCCCCTGGACTTCTTCTATAGTAAAGGAAGGCCATCATTAAAGATGCATCTTTTAACAGAAAGGAATATGAAAGCAGTTACAGTTTTCAGGGTCAATTTGCAGGTCTCTTTTCACCTTGGCAGGATATGTCTAAAGTTTAAGTGGCCATTTTCAACTTGTCAGCACATTGAATGCCACTTTCTTTGTTCATCCTTCAATGCTAGCAAGACATCATAGCTCATTTACAGTTTGCAATTAACTAAGGCAGGGGTCTACTCGCCCCTATGATGTAAGATAGAATAAATGACATTCTAATTTTGCATCTTAACTAAGACACCATTTATTTCCTTCATAAGAAATTAATGACAATGTTCAGCAACTCAAAAAAATAAATGATTGAGGACTCAGGTCTACCTTCGCAAGAAAGACTGATGAGACACTGCAGTGAGGAGAGAGATGGGAAGGAATGCACTGAAAGCAAACATTCTGTTTCAGGCAGATTGTAATGAATGGTCTGAAAGACAGTGGAATGTAAATAGAGCAAATTCCCTGCTTCCAAGAGTTATGTTCCAAAAGAAATGCTGCCCATGCTGTAGTGAACTGACTTACCTTTCATAAATATGTAGAATTTAAGAATTATTTGGAATGTCAGTGTTTTCAGCAATTTTAGAAAGTATACTGCCCATGTATTCCAAGACCTACAGGTGTATTGCCTCAACATTCACATGACTGGGAACTAGTTTGGAAACAGACACCAAGTGAAGAGAGGAAAGTTATCTATAGAACATAAATGAGGAAACGTGACATTGAAATAAGACAAGGACTGTGTAAATGGGATATTTAAGGAATTCAAGAATTGTTGGAAGGCTACACAGATGGAAGGAAATAGTGGAAGGGCTGAGTTGAGGACTTGAGATGCCGAAGGGAAGCTAGAATGACCTTCAGTTTTCTAGCCTGGACCACAGTCTTGACAAACTCTTTGGGAACCAAATATGCAGGGAGAAAAAGTAGTACTAGACTAACAGTCATCGCATCTGAGGCATCTGGATGACAGTGGACATATTCAGTGTATAAAAATTCAAGTCTGGAATTAGAAGATCAGACATGATAAGTGGTATTTTGGGGATGGAACCTCTTCTCCATAGAAATATAAATATAGATATTTAATGGAATATTTCCCCTCAGTGATACTGGTGACGACTGCATCTGGAGAAAATATTTGTTACAGTATTAAAAAAATAAAAGTGAGAATAACATTACTTCTTCTATGACTGTAAACCTCTACACATGAAGAAAGGTAGATGAAGACATTACATTGAAGTCACAGTTTGCATGGGTAGTTGCCTCAACACGACAATACAATTTAAGTAATTTAGTAATAATATTTTTGTAGTATATTTTAGACTATAAATTTACTTGAAAATATTTATATATGTTTAATCTTCTTTGCATTCCCATAGAAATATGAATGATCATAGAAGCTAGTATTATTCAATAAAATACGATTTTCGATAGACACAATATATGTGGAATAAATAAAAATGCAGCACCATCATCTGAAATTTTGGTAGCTGACCTCTTGACCTCTTGATTCCATAGGTTTTCTCTAGACTTTCAGTGAGAGCTAGACCTTAAAATATATTTTAGACTCATTTTTTTTCCCAGAGTTGAGTGTGAAACTCAAAAGTCAACCAATAGAACAGATATTAAATTCAATTATCTAAATGGCTATCCTTTGCTTCTTGGTTTGTGTAAGAAAATTGCTCTTTTGCCTTCTGAATTCCTAAAAATAGCACAAATTAAGATGGGTTGTATGAAGTAGATTTTCTGAAATCTTATACAGAGCTAGAGTTCTCTCTCTGTCAAAAAAACATACAAACAAACAAAAGAAAAACAACTATCTTCCTGTTACCAAGATGGGGGTTTTCTGATAGTATTTTAAAGCATGCTCATTCTTTTGTGCCACATAGTAGACTTTTCTTTGTGTGTGTTTTTCACTTAGTCCATGCCTGAAAGTCTGTGCTTTTATTCCAAGTAGAGTTGTCAGACCAAATGCAGAAGCTCCAGCTAATTTTAATTTCAGGTACACAAGAAGCATACTTTTAGTATTTATTTAATGTTTATTTTACTGTAAATATGTTACATGCAACTATTTTTCATTGTTTATATGAAATTCAAATTCTGGTCACTTTATATTTTTATTTCTTCAATTTTGCAACCTAAGTCACATGATGTAGAAGACACATTTGTCCTAAAGATCAATCCTAGGGACCAAACTCACCAGGAACCATATATAGTTACTAAGTCTTAGAAATGTTCCTAGTTCAAATGACATGTGCTGTGAATGTACGTCAGGTTTTGAAAAACTTAAGAATAATGTAAAGAATTTCATTTATTTCAATATTAATTTTATGTTGAAATAATATATATTGATTAAGTTGGGTTAAAATATAAATTAATCTCACTGGTTCTTCTTATGGTTTTAAAAGATAACTATTAGAAAATTTTAAATTGCATATATTTTCAATTGCAAAATTTTAAATTGCATTATATGTCTCTTAAACAGCACTGACAGAAAATCCTAATTTTTTCCTGTTTCATGTTGCAAAAGACATTTTTGATAAGTCAGATATATAATGGCACCAAAATATGCTGAATAAAACTTGTGCATGTTTTATACAAAAAAAAAAAATTGTCAACCCAAACTGAGACAAATAAAAGTATAGTTTATTTTCATACTAAAGTAGTTTGATAATCACTTTTAGCTTAGTTCATCCAAATTATAAAATACTTATATCCTATGTACAAATTAATATAAATGTTATATTTTTCTTCCCTCTTGTTCTCATAAATATTTGAAGTGTTCATTACTTTATTATTTTAAAATATAAGTATTTTCTCAAAGAGTTCCATCATAATTCACTGGTATTCTTTTCAATGAGTTTAATCATTCTAAATTTAGAGGGAATCACAATGTATTAACTGCTAAGATCAAAATTCTTATCAAAATTAATTTTAATCATTCCTCTGTCTGTGTTATACTTCCCACTGAGAGTGGTCAGTGTTAGTTCTTATTACATTTAGGTCTTACAAAAGTCATCTCCATAAGGGAGCCCTCTTTGATCATATTATCTAAAATAATGCCCCTCCTTTTTTTAACCTTATTTCATTATATTTTTTTATAATTTTGACATTCTGTTTATCCCATTCCTTGTTTTTTATCAGCATTTTATATCAAGTGTTCATATTTCTCTGTCTACCCAGTTAGCATAGAGCTTCCTGAGGGCAAGTGTCTACAGCACCTTGAAGTCTACTTACTTTTTAGGTGAGTAACTGTGATCATAGGCGCTCACTGATATTTTTTAGTACAGATGTCTCTTCATTTTCTGCTACTTATTATTTTATTGTTATCTGAAGACACCAAATCGCAATCAGTCCTTCCCATTGGTGATCTCAGAAAAACATAGCTCCTGAATTTCCACTCGTTTGCATTCTGTATTGGACTTCTACTGAGTTTGGCATGTGACAATGGCTGGAATGCAGGGAGAATCCACATGGCCAGAACTCCTGTGCTTCATGAGCCTGTGTTCCTAGAACTGTCCCACTCTTACTGGCTTTGAACTTTCTGTTGGAACTTCCATGCCAGAAAATCGAGTTCATAATGTACAGATTGGTGCGGTTATACAAATTTATTTGTTATATTTAAACTGGCAATTTTAATTTTTTTCATAAAATATGGAATATGTTTTATGGGGACCTGTTCTCATCTCTGTATGTAGAGTAACTCTTCTTCACGGTAATTCTTATTATCCTCAATGTTAAGATAAGGACACTAGGATAAAGAAAAGAATACAGACCCACACAGTTCATATAATCAGTGGGGGTCAGAACAAAAATTTTCATCTATTCAAGGTCACTTTGAGAAGTTTTAAGAGTCCAAAGCTATAGGACCAGTGCTCCTAACATTGTGTATTCAACAAAAGAAACCCACTGTTGATCCCTTGATTGAAAGTTTAAGATAATGAGTTATTTAATCTGGTTTGGACATGCAGAAATGTTGGAATTTTATCTCCATCTTAATATAACCCATTCTTACCCATGTTACAAGACTTAGCATGCTATAAAATTAAGGTCTAGTAAAACAAAACACAATAGAACAGAACACAATTTAGAAAAGAAAAATCTCTAGGTAATTCATACAGAAGGTGGTTTTTATAGAGATGAAAGGAATAAGAAGGTAAAACACAGTTTAGGGAAGCTATTCAGAGATTAGAACAGTGGAAACTTCTAGCCCATGTAGACCTTAAGGCACAGTGGAGGGAGGTGGGTATAGGGAAGTGTTATCACCCTGGGTCCAGATGAAAGTAGGAAAGCAAGTTATTGTCTATCACTCAGGAGCTGCAGCTGTCGAATGAGACAATAATACAGGGCTCTCTGGGAAAAGCCAGCACCAGGAGGAGGAAAAAATTACCTTCATTTCTTTACTTCAATTCTCTCTTCTAGTGCCTTTCATTGTCTAAGACTTCTAGAATCTAGCTGACTAAAGGGCCTAGGAAATATAATGTGCAAAGATGAAAAGAAGAATGATTTTCAAGTTTATATGGATCTTTCACAACTGATGTTTCTGAAATCAGTTTTCATGGCCCTCTTCCTTTTTGTGGCATTACAGGTAGTTGAGTAGTGTTGGGCACATAGTCACTGCCCTTTGCAGTTACTGTATGTTACAGTTGGAAGTTCTGTTCATGCGTAATTTGTTTATTTCTCACAAGATCTCTGTGAAGAAAACAGAACTATGATTCCTGTTTCCCAGGTGGAGTTATTAAGGCACAGTAGCATTTCCCCAAGATTACCCAAGAAGTGGCAGCACTAAGATTCCTATCCGGAATCGTTTTCCTAAGCTTCTTCTCTAGTACACCACACTCACAATACACTTCGCGTCCTTCCCAAAGCTCTTGTTCCCCTCACCTTTCAAATTTCCCATCTGCCCATTGTGCACAAAATGCTCCTTAAATACTTGTTTGAAAATGGGTTTTCTGGTTTTCTGGTTCTAATCCTAGATGATAGTCTGTTGAATTAAATTTTTTTTTTTTTTTTTTTTTTGTTAAGGTTTTTTGAGACAGGGTTTCGCTTTGTGGTTCAGGCTGGCCCTGAGCTCAGCTTCAAACTCACATCACAGCAATCCTCCTGCCTCTGCCTCCCGAGTGCTGGGATTACAGGCGTGAGCCACCACGCCCGGCACTGTGGTATGTGGTGCTGCTTGCTGCTGGGGTGAGTCTCCACGCCCAGTATTGTATGTGGTTATTGGGGATCAAACCCGGGTCCTTGTGCTTGCAAGACAGGTGCCGGAAGCACTGAGCTAAATCCCCAACCCTTTAAAAAATATTTTGAGTTCTAAACTATTGTTTGTTTTTAATCCTTCAGTCCTCTCAGTTCTTATACCCTGAGTTTATTTCAATATGTTCTTCACTTTCAACAAGGGATATTTTGTTTGGAAGGCAGGGTCCAAGCATCAAAACTCAAAAATATCTTCACACATCTCCTGTGTAACCTAGGGCACTGATGTAATTAGAACCACTCTTCACTCTCAGGAAAACAATCAGTGTGATTCCTGGAAAGTTCATCTTAATGAGGCATACAGACTATCAACAGTTATTTTCTGTTATTAGTCGAGTACTGATCGCTCACTTGCCTTCAGAAGTTTCACATATGTGATTTTCTCTAAATTAACATAACAATCTACAGAGCTTTCTGATGAAATTTCTCAATACATTTACTTTATATACTTCGTTAGTTTTTTTTTTTTTTTAATAACTATCATGTCTATTATCAAGATAATGAAACTTCGGCACATGAACTATACCCAGGAATAGCAGACAGGAAATTTGAACTCAAATGTGCCTTACTACAAAATCTGTAAGATTTTGATGATGCCTAATATTCTCCAATGTGAAAGAATGCAGGGGTTAAGGAAATGTGGCCACTCCACAAACCAGTTGGGCCTTGAAAATCGGAGTGGTTTCTTTTACCCTCTAAAGGCTGAGCACTCTGACTACAAAAAGTAAGTGACAACACCAGGAGAATTACTTTTTTTTTTTTCATTTTTTAAATGTGAGACACATTAACAAACATTTTATATGTAACTGGTAAGAAAACTTTTAGATAATAGATCTTTTGGAAATAAAAAAGGGACTGAGAGATGGAAGGAAAGATGTGGGAATGAGGGGAACTTAAAAAATTAAAATGTATTATGTGTATGAACTCACAATTAATATAGTCATTATTTCCTGCAAATGTGCTAACACAATTTTTTAAATATAATAAAAAAAGAAAACCATATCCCTTTTTTTGGCTTGCTTCCCATGTGAGTGTGTATGCACCTTTAAAAATGAAAAACAGCGCTGAGTTATCCTGCTAGCACATGTTGTGTTTTGGCACTGGACTCAAACACTGAGTTTGATGAATTGTTGTATCCAAATACAACCCAGAGAGCAGTCCTACACTTGGACCTTTTGTCCGTGCTCACTTCCTGTTGACCGAGTGACATCGCTCAGCTGGCCCTCAGTCAAGCTATTGGAACAGAATAGGGAGCAGTGTTCTCAAGGGCAGCAAAATCTTGCAGCTAAGTAAAAGTAGCCTGAGAAGCAATGAGGACGCCAGGGCTCTTTCTCTTTTGGATTTGTGTGAGTCCAAAGGTCGAAAGGAAGCTATCGGGCCAGGGTCTCTGTTTGTTTCTTCCTTCCCAGGAAGGCTCACTGGTGAAACCTGTTCAAGTTCTTGTCTCATCCAGTTCTTTCGCCTTCAATCTGTGTCACCTAAACACGGGCTTGTGCGAACACGCTATTAGCTGGCAAGGTCCAATTTCAACATTAACGGTTATACTCAGCTTGTAACTTTACACAGTGGCCTACATTGACTATGAATCTGGAACTGCTGCCAATTTTCTTCGAGGCCATTTTAGTATCATTATCCTAGTGCTTATGCTATTATCTCTGAAGTGTTGTTTTCCAGCTATTTTCCACCTTTAAAAAGAAACGGTGGTTTAGCTATTTTATCAATGAAATTTGAGCATGCAGCGTAGCTAACTCTTGTGATTTTCCTTCTTTCTTTTATTCCACTACCTAACTGAGGAATCAATATTTATAATGAGAAGACACTTAAAGGTTGTGTATAGCTTTGTGTGATGTTGTCTATAGAGGGGAGACATGGCCTTCCCTGGGAGCATTTTGAGAACGTACATTCTGTTTCTAGCAGACTTGCATTTTAACAAGAATCCCAAATATTTCATATGAAAATTAAAATTTGAAACATAGTGATGTGGTCCAAATCCACACTTACATAACGTATATCTCAGCATTTCTGAGAAGGCTTTTGTAGTTTCTTTTTGAACATATCAATAGTGGGAATGTCTTTTACACAAAACTTGTTGGGCAACCAAACTCTACCTCCTTGTAATCTCCATGCATCCACTGTCATTCTTCTCTGTGGAAAAAAAAAAATGGAACAAATTTAATAGCAAGTCTAAATTCTGAAAGGAGATAACATTTTTCCATACCCTCGACCAATCCTTGGAGAGTCCGTCTCTGTCTTTTTCTTTCTCATTGTCTTTCATTTCCTCCTACCTGGTCTTCCTTTATCCTTTCTTTTTGTATCTTTTCACATCAAGTAGTTTTCTCAATCCTTCCTCACCTTGCCTGGCTTCCAAACTTTCAACATAATAATAACTATTGTACTCTAATGAAATTTAATTATACAATTTTCAGCCCCACTTTGAAATGTGTTGCCTACAATGGAATGCAACTTTTCATTGATATATCGATAAGTGCATTTTTATATGTATTTGTAGAAAAGTCAAGGGACTCTAAAACTGTGGAACAAAGAGAGAAGTGCTGTTGCTGATTTAGATATATTTAAATTTTCTTTAAAGATTTAAATTTTCTAGTGGCTACCAGGCCACCATATCCAGAAAGATTCAAAGTGTGGCATTATTGTTTCAGATTTCTTGAAAACCAAAGATGGAATGTTGCTACATAAATCAGAAGTACACTGCATAGTACTGAAGAATGAGCATTAAAACGCAGTATTACAGCTTGAAATTATATTATCCACAATCATGCATTGATACTATTTAAACAAATAGAGTCCTAAAGAACTATTAGCACTAATCTTTGTAAAACTAGGGCATTACAGTGGCAGGAGTAAAGTAACCTTCACAATCCAAAAGCACTTGGCCTGAACTCAAGATACTTTTAGTAAATTGAGGGCTGAAATTTCACCCACCAATGCATAAATAGGGCTAAAATTTGTGTGCAAAGTATATCATTGTTTAGCTAAACATCTCTTCTGCATTTTTCACATTGTGCAAATCTCAACCATCCAGAAGTCTTAGAGATTTTGCAATCTTTCTTAATCATTAGTTCTTATTGGACAAAATGTCCAATAGCAACTATCAAATATTGAAAGATAATTTCATTTTTATTTAACATGTGGACATCACATGGTTAGTAGACACTACACATAGAAATGCCACATATAATCTTCTTGTTAAATTTTCAATGTGTCTTTTTGTTTTTCCTCTGCAAAACCTAAAGCACTGGTGGTATTCCTCATAATTGTAATTGCAAAGAAAAATAAATACATAAAGACAATTCAGAAATGCCAAATATGTCTATAACATCCAATATACAAATAAGTTAAATAAATTCATTCCCTTTAGTTGGCATGTATGCTACTAGCTCTCCTTCAAATGTTCCACAGCCAAAGCAGTACACATTGTCTATAATCTGTGAGAAGTTGTTCATATAGGGTGGTCATGAACTCAAGTAATCTAATCAGTTACATTTTAAAGATCATTTTGCACTTTGAATTTTTGTAGCATTTCTTACTTATTATAGAATTTCATTTTTAACTCACATATTTTAGTTTAAAGAAGCACATGTATCTTTATGATAGAGTATATATTGAAAATGTCTGAACCAAAAAGGAAAATTGCTCTATAGAAAACATTCTGGTGGCAGCAGAATAGTAATTTGTTTCTATGTTGTGCTGAAAGTAAAAACAGAAAATACCATTTACTTTTGATTCATGCTTTAGAAATGAATATGAGAATAAAAATGTGAGGTTGGGGAAAGTATGAACTGATCTAAGGTCATTCCTTAGTCAAGTGTATGCGAGCTCTGTGATTCTTTGTAGAATGTGGGAAGGGAACGTTTTTTTATTGGAGAAATCTTCCAACTAACGATTCTGGTAGCTAGAAATAACATAAATGTACGTTATGATCATATGGATGAAAAAGAATAGATACTTGGCAATTTAGGCAGGGAAGAGGAAATAAATTACCACTAATTTGCATATGCATAATATTTCACTAACTTGCAAATTTTTCTTTTTGAATATTAATTGAAAATCCATGAGAAAGCACTTTTGACTCACTTTGTAAATCTAAATCCAATTTTTATTAAGAAGAAATCATACACAAGAGTTTAGAGTATATAGTGTAAAGATCCAGTCAATATTTTTAAAATTCAAATATAACATACACTTCTCTGTTTTTAAGTTGTTCATAAAGGGCATCCTGTAGTGAAATGGTAGCAAATTAATGTAATCTTCACAAATTTAGGTATTTGTGTGAGATCTGAAGATAAATTCTTTTAATTTTACTATTAAAATGAGTAGAAATAGGAAGTTTAACTGTCTAATTTATGGACTAGAAGAAAAGCTCACAAATCATGTCACTGTGAAATTATGGAATTTTTTGAGTAAATGGGATCCACAGCATTGTTTACAAAATTCCATTAGCACCTCATAAATCATATGGGCAATTATTGGAAAAAGAAATAAAGTATCTGAAAAGTACCAGTACACCACAGTATGGATGGAGAATTAATTGATTTCACTTACAACACTGTAGGTAGTGTTGACATTATGTTTTATTGGATAGTCTGATATATGTAGGAGGAAAAATAACTCCATTTTTTTCATATAGTGTACTCACAATACAGATCTCTTCTTTGAATTCAAAAATGGGGTTTTTTTCTACTCCAGCAGGCCAGCAATTCCACATAAGGCAGAACAGTAGCAATAACATAGTTCATTTTAATAGAACTTCACATCTCACAAGGGAAGGGGCCAGTCCTCAGGTTGCCCCTCAGTTCAGGTGCCATTTGCAAGCTCAGATTGTTTTGCATTTTCTTCTGATATACCAGGACAGGTCACGGCCACCACAGCCACTTGCCTAGATTTGATTAATTTACTTGAGTAACTCACAGACATCAGGGAAACAGATTCCCCAGGTTATTATAAAAGATGTTCCAGTGCTACAGATGAAGAGCTATACAGCTGAGGTATGGCAGGCAGGGCCTAGGATTGTCACCCTGCAGAGGGCTCTGCTGTCCCCTGTCCTATTGGGTTTTCACGGAGACTTCATTTGCATATGCATGATGAGTAATAGCCTGGGTGGGAAATCCTGCAAATCCTGTCTATTCCTCTTCTATACCCCCTCTCTGTGCCCATCGTTGTGAGGTTCAACCCTCTAGAATGACAAGTCTCTTAGGGGCTGCTTACACTCAGACAATGGTAGGTCAGGGAGTTTCTTGAGAGGGGAGAAATAACTATCATTGAAAGCCACTATTTGTCATAATTTCAGAGATAATAAGTAAATATTTTCTTCATCCTCTACCTGTTTCACATTGTTCTGACATTTTCATTTCTCTGCTAGGCTTCCCCTGCTCTTCACACTCTAATTAATCAATAATCTAGATATGTGGTGTGGAGAGACAGAGACAGAGACAGAAAATAATGACTAATAAGAAAAATGGCCTACTCCTCAAGCAAGAATGGGTAACGTGGTTGCTATTCTATTATGTACTTAAGGCAAATTACATCCTTTAAATCTCAGAACATACCGTAGGAAGGTCATCTTTTCCTCCAATAATTTGGAGAAAATACTACAGCACCTGAAACTTGAGTAAATGACAAACTCCATTTTTTTTTTCTCACTGGAGCAGGAGATTTTCAAAGAAATGCTCTCAGATGTTTGAGCAAAAGAAAGAGCATTCCACCTCCATCGACTTGCTCCATTTTTAACCAAGGGAAGGCAAAGTAAATGTTACCTGAATAAAAGAATGTATCCTGAATTAATGGCTTCAGTCTTATCTATAGCTTCATCAAGCATATGTGAGTTTTCATTGTGAAGCATAATAATATATAGTTGAGGGTTTAAGAGAATCTAGGTATGATAAGTGTATGTACCTACTAACTAAAATAAATGCAACCATTATGTACTACAAACATGTACTAATAAAAATTAAAATGACAAGTATCCAGAAATATGTACTGAAGACCAATACAAAGTATTAGAAAGAAAAATGAGGTGTTCAGGAAGCACAACCAAGGCAGTGGATAGTACTGGTACCCAAGGCCATTCATATGTTTGGAAGGACCTTTATGTGAATATCATAACACTATTATTGTATGTATGTATGCATGTATGCATGTATGTATGTATGTATGTATGTATGTATTATGTGTTTTTTAAACAGGGTCTCACTTTTTACTTCAGACTGGCCCTGAACTCACTCAAGCAAACCTCAAACTCACAGCAATCCTCCTACCTCTGCCTCCCAAGTGCTGGGATTACAGGCGTGAACCCACATGCCTGGAATTTTGATTTGTGGTACCAAAAATCACATTCTAGACCTTATACTTTCCAGGAAGACAGATGCTGGAACCACTGAGCTAAATCACCGGCCCCATCGTACCATTATTAAACAGGGAACAGTTTTCTCAAAGATAAAATGATAGGTTTTCTATCATAAGACAATATAGAGTTGGTCACTCACCAATCAAAGTAAAACTTTATATCTTGATTTTTGAATTTAGTTTTATTTGTATTTTATGTATAAAAATATAATGGTTATAGATGCTGATGAGGTACTTTGCAATGTTTCAGTAGAAGTATTCACTGTAGAATGTTCAGGGTAGATATATTTACAGTGTAAATATAATCAGTGTATAATATATAATCAGTGTAAATATATTTGTTTCTTCCAGTATTTATAGTTTCTTTCCCTGAAAACCTTTATGATTCTTCCTTCTCATGCTTTTAAATACTCTCTTCTATGGTTGACATACTGTTCAATAACATATCAGGAATTCTTATTCCTAATTATAGTTTAATATTTTAAATATGGATAATTAAAATATTTTGAGGTCATGCATGGGCAGTTGATGACTGAATCTATTTGACTAAAATTTTTTGATGTTAGAAAACATTTATTGAAAATTACTTACTGCTTATATAATCTGATGTGGATAATTTTTGTATCATAAACATGGAAATAAAAATATCTTAATGCTCAAAGAGTGAAATTGAAATGGTGAGATCTGAATGCTCTTTTCTCTTACTGTGTCACTGACTTATTCTTCCAAACAACACTAACTAAATTTCAGACAGAATCTGCATTGTAACAAGTTCGCTAAATACTTCTTACGACGAACAGTTTGAGCTGCGCCGTTGTATTCTAATTCTGTAGAAGACAGGCTTCAGCTGGTAGATTTACCTGAGTTGTTTTCATTCCCATTTATTTGAACCAGACGTGACACAGTGCTGCCACTCTCTGCGCCTACATAATGAGATGCATCTTTTGTTCTTCGTTTGTTCAATTATTCGACTTCATTTATGAGGGCACAGAAACAATGTGATGTGAAAGGAGAGCCTCGTGGTCTATTTCAGAGTTGAATTGTGTAGCTAGAGTATATCTAGCAAAAGAAACCCCCATGTCCTACACGTCCTCTTTCAGCGTGTCTGATGTTCAGGTTAATAAGCACACTTCCTGGGTACTTGGACAGTTCCAGGGTTCTTACTGATGCAGCAAAGGAAAATGCAATTGTGCCTTGTGCAGGATGTTATCCTCGTAATGAACATGATACTAAGCCTCTGCCTTTGACATTTATCAAATTTGAAAACAAACTTTAGCAATGAAAGTAGAATTGGAGCCAGCGAGCCTTCACTGTACTTGGCAAGCTCAGGTAGGGATCTCCATAAACTATCTCGTTTCACCTAGCAATCCCCTAATTTTCTTTCTCTACTGAAATCAGCTAGTATGGTCTCTAGTCCATTCATTCTGTTCTATGGAATAACCAAAAAATGCCATTCTGAGAACTAGGAGGCATGAACTAGTGTAGTGCTTGCAAATTTCCAAAGCTTTCAATATATGTTAGTACTATCTTTCTTCTCTCACTATTAATTACGTGTAGTCTTTGATAGTATTATTAATTTACCTTTTTTATGAGGCAGTGTCTTGCTCAGTTTGAACTCATTATGTAGCCCTAGCTGGCCTCCAATTTGTGTCAGTCCTCCAGCCTCAGCCTCCTGAATTCTGGCATTAGGATCACACAGCACCATACTCGGATCAGGTTAGATCTTATAACTTTCATCCATTTTCCTCATGTACAAAATGAGCACTAGATTGAATGACTATATGAATAATTTATGTATACATACATTATATATCATTTGTATTTCTTAGATATTTATATATGACATATAATTTATCATATATATATCTATATAGATATATAGATATATATATAATTTTTTATTATACACACTACTTTTCAGGTTGTTGTGTCCAAGGCATGAGGCCCTTCGACTATGAGAATTCACTAATCATTCTGAGTTAGATATATGGAGTGATCAGGAGTTCTGGTTCCCCATTTGCCAGCACTGACCCAATGTACATATTATTGGCCTTCATAAAATTCTGACTGTGTAAAATTCTCAAGCTGTTAAAAAAGTATGAGACCTGATTCAGAAATAGAGACAATTAATAAGTTGCATGGAAATCCCTCTAATGAAGAGAAATACAGCACGTTTGTATGCATGACCCTGTATTCTTCACTTTGTGCAGTGATAAGGATCACAGAAGACAGACTCTTGGAAATCATATTTCTATTCAGTTTTTCCTATAAAAATGAAAGACTTTGTTTCTAATTTATTATTCTTCCAAGCATTACATGCCCTGTGATTAAAAAAATCAATCATTTATCAAGTTTTTTAAGTCAACATCTTAGATTATTCCTTAAGTAAAGATTATTCCTTCCTAAATCTGTTGCTTTTTTGTTTTGTTTTGTTTTGTTTTGTTTTTTTGGTGAGACAAGAGCAATTAAACACTGTAGCACAAGTTAAGAAAGGAGACCAGGTCTATGTCCTTGGAACGCCATGAATTAAATTCCCTATTTGTTATGTTTGCTCTGTCTTCACATAAAGATAGCACCTGCCACCTGTATGTGTGACACTTTTTTCTGATTAATACAGTTTTTTTATTTGTTCTTTATCTCAGCAGCATGGGGATGAGTTATATTCCAGTAACATCTTAAGTAAAGTTTTATCATGAACTGCCTTCCATTTGGAAATCCAAACAGCTATCCTTAAACAGAAAATCTCAGTTTCAGCAGAATGGGAAAGAGTCCCTGACTAGGTACCTTTTGCCAAAAGTAGGCTAGTAAGAGAGGTGTTTACCCCTACCATTATTTGGTGAAGTGAACTAAGTTCACAGTTGCTTATTTTAATAACTTCTATTTTAAAAATGTCTTTAAATTCATGCCATTTAGTAGGAGAGAAAGATGTACTGGGAAAGAAAAAATGATACTGTCCTAAAAAATGACATGGTTGTCATAGGAGGGAGATAATTCTCATGTGTTTAACAGGAGATACTTTTTCTGAGACTCCTTTGCACCTTGAGTTAGAATTCTTCAGTAATTTATGATAGCCAATTTTGGATGTGTAGATTTCATTAAAATTAGTTTAACCTCTTGACTTCTGAAAGTATTTAGCTATGAAAATTTAGAAAAATTTTATTGAATTATCTCATTTATGATAAGTTAATTATACTTAGCTCATCCTTGATTATGCATCACCCTTCAAATTCAACGTTCTAGTGTTCGGTAGCACGCGTGACATTTTATCTCTCATATCCTACGCTGTCACACAGAGGTGCTAAAGAACTGTAACTGCAACACATTCATTCACTAAATTTTTTTGATACGACAGATTTTAATGAAAAGACAAACTGAATTAAGAAATAGATTGAGTCAAAGGTGTGTTTGCTGCAGTAGACAGGAGAGAAGAGAGGGGAAGGGAAAGTGAAAGGATCAGGACAAGACACATTATGAGCACCGATTCCCCACAATATCTGGTGGGTTTATTAGGTACTGAGAACATACTAATAGCAGTCTTTAAAAGTGAAATAGCAAAAGTATATATCCATTGGTAACTACTTTTATGCAATCTGCTAAACTACGCAGCAACGGTGTATTTCATTCCTATGAATGAAATTAACTGCAAGTAATGAAATAATTTAGCACATAATTTACAAGATCATTTACTTAGAAGGTCACTCTTAAAAATATTGTATTGTCCTATGTTTCTGCTAACTTTCCTTCAGAATTTTCATAGCAATTTTGAATTGAAACAATAAAATCCATCCTCTTTCTATAGCAAAGATATTTGTGTACTTGCACTGGTAATGACTGTGTCAAAATAATGCTTTTACAAGTGTCCTTTTATGTTTGTTCAGTGAACAATTTGTAGGGGATGATAAGTACCTCATTCTGTAATACCTGCTGGATTGTAAAATTACTTCTATTGGAAAATTTGGATTACATTCTAAGTGTTAAAATACTTTAAGGAGAAACCACGTGGCATCACCAGTATGTTTCCTCTGACCTTTTAGTAAAAAAAATCCTGATTAAGTTCTCCCACCATCTGAAAATCTCAGAAAGTTGAAAATAATGAAATTTTCTTATAACTGAAGTTTGGCTAAATGTAGTCTATAGCACAATTTCTTCCAGAGACGTTCTCTAGGTGTCCCAGTCATAAAGAATTTGTGAGACCTATCAAACACATGTCAACCATTTAACTATGAATCCAATTATTTTATTCATAAGAAATAGCAATTTATCACAACTAATGGAGAAGTATTCCAGATAATGAGTCTAGACTCCATACCTTACCTCATGCACTGATATTTTTTAAAAATTAGAATGAAGATTTTATTAGAATTATTTTGTATTTGTTGATAAAAGTGATCTCTATATAGTCTATGGGTCTTTTGGTTTGGTGTGTCAATAATACATAATTATGTGTATTTGAGAATGAGCAATGAATGTCGTTCTAGTAGTTCCCAAGATATACAAATATTATCCCTTTGTAAATTACATCTGAAGCTTTGAGTCTTTAAAAAACTAGATGCTTATATTAATGTCAAGAAATGACCCTGAGTGTTTTAACAAGAAAGTGTTCGCATGATGACCAGCTATAGACTTCTGATTTGTCTGAATTTCTCAAATATCTGAAAAGGGCAATATATAGCATGCTTTGGTAAGCTTGAGTGCTGTCTATATGCACTGTAGACTGTCAATGTTAATGTTATTAGTTGGAAGTTTAACTTGTAAGAGAAATTGTGTGTGTGTGTGTGTGTGTGTGTGTGTGTGTTTCAATTATTGAGGGATGAGTTTAATGTGCTTTCACACATCTGTAATCCAGCACTCAGCACTCTGGGAAGCTGAGGCAGAAAAATTACAAACTGAAGCACAGTCTAGGCAATTGAGTGAATTAGAATGACCCTATCTCAAAAAATAAAAAGGAGGGGGAGCAGTTTAGCTCAGTGGTTCTGGCACCTGCCTTGCAAGTGTAAGAGCCCGGGTTCCATCCCTAGTAACCACATATCACAATGCCGGGTGTGGTGACTCAGCCCCCATCAATCAGTACCGCATACCACAGTGCCTGTTGTGGTGGCTCATGCTGTATTCCCAGCACTTGAGAGGCAGAGGAAGGAGAATTGTTGTGAGTTTGAGGCTGAGCTCAGGGCCAGCCTGAACTACAAAGCAAGACCCTGTCTCCAAAAAATAAAAATCAAAATTAAAATAAATAAAAATGAGTGAGGGCCAGGAAAGCAGTTTAGAATGAAGACCCAAGGTTCAGTCTTCAATAACAAGAAATAAATAAATAAAAATAAATAAATAAATAACTAAAACAAAACAACATTCATAATATGTGATAGAATATTTTTATAAAAATTTTATAGATTCAAGAGCAAATGAAATTAAGCAGTATAAAATTTTGTGAAAGGATGATGTTTTTTAAAATGGCTAAAGAAGAAAAAATAATTACTTTCAGAATGTCTGAACAATTATTAAGATTATTTTTATCTCCTTTGGTATTATATTATATGCAGTTTTAATTTTGCTATAGTTTCATATTCTATTTTTTCTTAATTTGTATCTTTATTGACACATTATTTATATACATCAGGATCACACTGAGCATTGAGAATTTGTACCAGTATATGACACAACTTAAATCTCATTTTGATCTCATTCTCCCATTCCTCTACCCACCCTACATTCCTTGCTCCCCTATATGCATAAGCTTTATTTCCTTTTTTATTAATATCACATTCCCCCTCCTTAATTACCCCTACATCCCATTTTCTTTTGTATATTTTTTATTTCTCAATATCTATTATATATTCTAGAAGATGTGAATTAGTTTCAGAATATATTATAGTTACATATTCTATTCTTAGAGCTACTGATTTGGAACACATGCAACTATAACTTCAGCATGATCTCTGTCATATGTCACTACTATAACCTCACAAGGAGATAAGAAGACTTGGAGATTTGTCAGGAGAGCTTACCAAACTCATATGTTAGTTGTATTACACACCAGCACTGTAGAAATGAGCTGCAATTCCAAGCAAGATTGAGTTTGTGATTTATTCATTCTCTGGGAAGATCAATTAATTATTTTGCTGTGATGCCACCCTAACTTGTCAATAGAAAGGGAGAATAAAAGTGAATTGTCACATTCTGCAGCCATCTCCCTAACCACTTAGGATGACAAAAGCAGAACTTCAACTTGAAATATGGGAATTAGGTCATACTGAAAAGTGTTGGTCAGCAATTCTAAAGATAAAAAATAAGAATCTAGATATATTATGTAAGGTACAAATTGCCAATGAGGAAATGGTCATAATCTATTTCCAAAATGTACCAATAAACTCCATTTATTAAAAAATAAAGTAAAAGTTGTGAAATAGAAAACACTCAAAGCGTAATGGAGTGAAGGGGGGAAAATAATGAGATTATAACAAAAAGAATGGAAACAAAGTTTATGTGTATGGGGGTGGGGGTGGGAGGGCGGGCAGGGTTATGGGGAAAAATGAGAATTAAGTTGTGTCATATACTGGTACAAATTCTCATTGTTGAATGCAATCATGATGTATATATGTAATGTACCAATAAAGATTTCAATTAAAAAAATAAAGTAAAAAAATAAAGCATGTAGGAAATTAAACAGAAAGTTTGAAATGACTTTACAGAAATTGTATTAATACTATAATAACCATAGGTTCTTTAAAGGATGTTAGCCATCTGGAAAAGGAAAATAATACTTGTTTCCTGCTTGCTTTTTGTGTACTTCCTTTCTTGGAAACACAGAGAATGTTGACTTCTACAAATTTCCAAATTTATTTTTCCAAGGAGACCTAGTATGGTGGTTGAGCTAATAAACATGTTGTAGATTGTTGCTAATTGATGAGAGAAGTGTTGAGAAAAACAAAATACCCATGGTTCACAATATTAAGAAGAAATGGGAAAGATTCCAACTTCTGAGGTCAGATATATATAGATGATAGTGATTTCAGATAGTTTTCTAGTAAAAAGGTGAAGCAACTTGATGATTTGTCACTGAATTGTTGACTCTATAACTTCATTGGTAATTAAATAATTTCTCTTTTTGCAGTTTGAAAACATACAGGTATTTGCATATCTCAACTTGCTGAGTTACTGGAATGTTTTTATTAATATACATGGAATAATCCATGTTTGGCCAGGATCCTAGCTTTGGCAGTAAAGACAGTAGGTGAAAGAGTACTTGGTGAAGAGTAAATATTTTAACAGAAAAATGTTCTGCTTTCCAATCTGCTCCCTTGTCCACAGCCAAGTGAAGTCAGTGGTTGCTAATGAGTTCTACTGACTTCTAAGAAGTTACCCAAATACCAAAGCCTAAATTGTATTAGTAGAAGTCATTTCAAAAAGAGCTTTGTGCCATTTTCAGAGGAACCGAAGCAGAAATTTTGCATCTAGTACAATGAATTTTAGTCCTGTACATTTGTCTTCACATTGTGAATCATCATTGCCTGCGAAGATATGGCCCTGAGAAAAGTTTCAAGCCTTGTATTTGGGTTTATGCATATGTTTAAGTTTTGTGTCTTTTGGAAAACGAGGGGCAGCTTTTGGCTCTCCAGATAAAAGGCTGACCCCATCATACTTACTGGCTTTGTGTGTTTAATTGTAACGTGATATTTCACTCACAGTCTTGGGAAACCTATCACAAGTCATGAGGCAGCACCATGTATTTACCCAGGATTTCACTCAAAGAATATGAATAAGCTAAGTGTGGATGGACAAATAACCAAATATTCAACCATTGATGGCATCATTAAGCACATAACATATTTATAAATTGTCTCAGCTTCTACGCAATGTATGCACCTTAGATTTTCCCACATAAGATCTGAAGAGACTAACAAAAGAATGTGCTTTAAAATGAACAGAGTAAACTACAACTAGAAATAGCAACCAAGACCAGTGACAGGAAGAGGAAGATATACTATTATTGAGCACTAAGCTTCCTGGTAACCCAAACAAAGAGAAATACAAATAAAGAACATCACTATGCTAATTCTAACTGAGGAAGTCACTTTACAGAGGTCAAAGTTTTTCCTGGAAGGCTTTTCTAAAAGAAATGTTCTTCATCTAGTCCAGTAAGAGTTGCTGAAAAGCCAATGAGTTTGAATTTGTCTGATGCTTAAAAACAGCTTTATATGTAGAGTTATGTTTCTAAATTATAATTTGGGAAGTTTTAGTATTATTTTTTATGATTACAAAGGTCATAATCTTATAGGGTTATAAGCAACCTATAGGTTGCTTATAAGCAACACCAAGTGGTTGACTTTGGCGAATGGACTTCTGGTGGTCCATGAATATAGTGTGTACTGAAACCATCCAGCCAACCTGAATTTTACCCAGCTGCATTTTCTTGGTCAAGTTCTAGGATTTCTGTGTGACCCTCAAGACTGTTTTTTTTTTTTTTTTTTAAGTTCGTAGAACAAGAATGCTAAATTACATGGTTGTTGCCGTTTCAAGGTAATGTATCTTATCTCTGATAACTAAACATGAAAAATTATTTTCCAGAACTTTTATGATTACTCTTTCTACTCTTAGTCTTACTCTTAGTCTCTAATTTCACCATATTTAATAAAAGAGTACAGTACACAAATGTGTGAGTATGATCACAGAATTATAAGTGAGGGGTGGGCTTCCAACTCAGATAATTCCCAGTCAAAACATAGCTATTGGGAAAATCCAGGAAATGAATTCTGATGGATCTATAGGCTTCCACCCTTTTAGAAATTACATCTACTGACTTATCAAAAAGTAACCCTGACAGCTTATCTTGAAATCATTTCTTAGATTGGATGGCAACCTTCCTTTATTTATAAAGGTGAATATAGAAGTTCTCCAATTAAGGGTTGTCAGATATAATTTTTCACGTTCACAATGGTATGAAATTGATATACATTCAGTGGAAACTGTTACTTCAGATTTTTAATATTGGTCTTTTTCTAGGGTGTGGATATGGAGGTCTGCACTCTCTGGGCCACAGGGCAGTAATGCTCAGCCTGGTTCCTATCTGCTCACAGGGGTGTTCCAGTATGCTGTGCTGACGGGTTCTGACATAAGGCTAGCTGGATTAAATGTGTTTTTGACTCATGTTTTCAATTTACAGTGGGGACATGGAGAACTCTACACCAAATAAGGATAAACTCACTTGTAGTAATTTGACTTTATCAGAATTTATTCTTTTCTAATGCAGTTTCAACTCTTGAGCGCTTTCTGATTATTGAAGTGTGTCTTGAAGAAGTAGCTGTGGCCTGCTGTGCATTAAGTCCTGTGAGTCACTCAGCTTTGTGAGACAGCTCTGTGGCCCCTTTCTTTCCTTTGAACTTATTATATTTAATCAGCTATGGACTCAACACCATATAACCAAGCCAGTTTTCCTATAAGGAATAATGAGACCAGATGGAATTCGGCCATCAAGGCATATGGTACCTGCATTTTTATGCAGAAATACTGTGACTTTTCTTTCAGTTCTGGAAGCTCCTTTTGCTTTAATTGTGATTCTGATGTCTGTAGACATGACTTGAGACTGACAAGACATCAGGAATGCCACACAGTGCAAAGTTCAGCAGCAGTAGAATTTTGCAGTATTTGGGTATTCTTGCATATTTGGAAGTAGAGAATTGTACCCTTTAAAATCCAGTTTAGGTTGGTTCTTTCAAAAAAAAGGCAGCAGTTTATGCCCTAAATAGCTTGTAGAAAGGAGACTTACCTTCTCTGTTTGACCCCAGGCTACACTGATAATTCAAGGACTCCTTCCGCCTCACCTACCTGCCTCTGAGAACATTCTCTGCTTTTTCTCTGGCTTAAGATGACCTCTAAACTGTTTTAAATCAACTACTAAAATCTATGTTTTGATTTTCATTTCAACTAAAATATCTTTGAATATTTCTTTGAAAAATGAATTTTTCCACAGACTACACTTCTTCTTGCATCATAAATCCCTTCTCTTCCTTAACCTAAACAGCAGTAAGAATTTTCATCATGACAAATTATAAGGAAGTAACATGTAATGTGTTTTATGCTTATATTCCCTTGATATATGTGTATTAGTTTTATTGAAATTTCAAAGGGGAAGTTAATTTCCTACTTTCATTTGACTGTTGTAAAAGGCTATATTCTTTATAACAGGTATCCATTAACAAGCAATATTTAATAGTTCATATTTCTTATATGTTTGTAGTAGTGTCTAGTATGATTCTACTAGTTTCACACATTTTAACATTATGCTTTTACTCTATACTCAGTTCTGTGATCAAGCTTTGACACATAATCTCAGCCTATCATTGTATCAACCATTTGACATGGGTACACTTATAATTCCCATTTTATAGATGACACAACTGAGGGCTGTGAAGATACTCAGTATGCTTCCCTTAGATAAAAGGATGTAAGCTGGCATTATACCCTAGCAGTATGGACTTCCTTCTTGTCCTAGTGCTCTGAGTGGGGCCATAACTTTGGGACTGGACTGATGTTTGAGGGGCACAGCTGCTACCTATCTCCATGTTATTTGCTTCAGATGAAGTAGAAATGCAACCTGCTGTCATCTCATCTCGAATTAACATAGGAAGTTCTTCACCTTTTATAAGGTTTCTTAGAATTATATTTCTGGCCTCCAATACTATAGTATTTTTTGCACTCAAGCATGTACCAGCAGTCTTCACTTAGATGCTTATGCTTGTAGGTTATTGGAGGAAAATGAGCTGAGAAATAGAAGATACATAACCATTGTGTGATCTACCAGATCCTAAATGTGGCATAACCTTGATGTCACCTAATCTTGCTTTCAGCGAGTAGACCAAGATTATACACTGTTAAGAGCTAAATAAATTTAAAATATGAATTCCAATGCCGTTTCTATATGGAAAAATGTCAAAAATTATGTTTAGAATTTAGACATTTTCCCAGACATGCAGCTCCACTGGCACCCAACAGCCCATTAACATTCCACTTGGATGGCCAACAATCCTTGCCAATGGCCCCAAACCAGACTTCTGCTTTTCCTTCCCAGACCAACTTCCTGGTTTCTCACCCAAAATCTGCTTCTCTTGTAAGTATTTCTACCTTAATAAGTGGATCTTCTTTTTGCTTTGGCCAAAAGTGTCAGCTTCAACTGATCTCTTTCTTTCATCCCCACCTTGGCTGATGGTCTGCTGACCTCCTCTCCTTATCTCCCCTTCACCTGCTCTAACCATTTACTGCCCCCTTTGGCTTCTCTGTTCTCTCTACTGAGATACACTTCCTCTGGATTCATGTTCATCGTTTGTTCTTCTATGAAGTTCTTCAAAAGAGTCACTCACAGTAAAGACGTCCCAGGTCATGCCAGCTACAATTTCCACATCCTGTTTCATCTCTCACTGTTTTGACAAGGAAAGAAAGAAACTGTTTTCTTATTTCTTTCATCAATTGTTTGGTTTTATAGTAATATGTAATTTCCATGAGGATAAAGGCTTCTGTCTGGTTCAGATACACTGTCGCAGGATCTGTAACATGTTCTAATATTTGTTGAGGAAATAATGAATAATTATTAATATACTAATAAGATGCTAATACTGTCTGAAAATTTTCAAAATTTCCTTGTTTGGGGGGAAAATATATATAATATAAAGTGATATCTTTTATAGAGTTACATTTAGTTTTCTTTTCCAGTCTCTTAACAGACAAATGTCATATTTTGTCTAAAATAAAAAATAAATGTCCCAAGTTTTTGAACACTGAAGGAAATTACAGTTTTCTCCCCACTAAATACTCTGTTATTTCTAATAAACATTGAACTGTTTCTAGGTTAGCTGAGGGCTGTAAAGTTGAATTTATTTTTCTTTTACCATCAGCCAGGAGCATTTATGTCACAGAATCACTTCTTTCTTGTTTATTGTACAAAGATCAGAGAATCTCTTGAGTAATCTGTAACACAGTCTCCCATCTTCAGTCAAAGCAAAATGTAAGAGTCGAGAAGAGTTTTCAGAAGCAATAGTAGTATTTTCAAATGATTAATTAAAGTTTAAGAGAAGTAACAAGACACCAGCACCCTCACAACAGGAAGGGATCTCTCCTGCGTCAGTCAGGGTGCCTCCAAGTGAGGGAGATGTAGGAAGTGGGCAGAGGAAGGAGGACACCGCTCATGGAAAAGGGCAGAAACTCTGAAGACCATGTTTCTCCTGGTCCTCTGAGAGGCCTGACAGCCAAGTTTAAGGTCGAGTGTGTTACCATGAGAACGTAAACCCTAGTCCTATGCAACACACTAAGTGAAGGTTTATGTGTGTGAAGTCCAACAGGAATTGCAACCTGAAAAAAAAAAATAAATATGAAGGGGAAAAAAATAAAAGCAGGATGACAAAATCTACAGTTCTCCCTAGTTCTTAACCACTGGAGATTGTCTTTGGAAAAATGTTGTAGAATGAAAACTCAAAGTTGATTTGGCAACTTGAATTTACAAATCAGCTAAAGGACCTCAAATCACGCCCTGTTCTCCCTTGGCAGAGAAAACGCGGCAATGTGCTGCCTAAAATGCATTCTGTGGTCTGAGTTTGAAAAAATTGTAAAGTGTTTGGGTTTTTTGAAAGTCTTATATATTTTTTAGAATAGTAATATTGATAGTTATTAGAATAATTAGGATATAACTATGGGATAATAAAGGCACGAGGTGTATACTGATGTCAGCAACTCTCTATAATTTTATTGAAGTTTATTTCGATGATAATTGTGCGGTAACTGTTTTAACAGTAAAATTTTTGTAAGAAGATTTTCAACCAAGTTGCTAACAGTACTGTAACACAGAAAGAAGAGAAAATTGATCAAATCCTGTCTTAATATTTGGTCTTACATCTTCAATATTGCCATCAGATTGTAAAAGACAGATTAATGATTGTATACAGGACTAATTTAATTTTATTTTTTCCATTGTTTAATTTCACCAAATGGGAAGAAAGATGATAGAAAAAAACTGGGGAAAGTAACATCTTAGGGATCATTTATGAATTCATTTTCATTTTTTCAATATTCTTTCACTGATGTTGAAATTGAGTTATTCAGTATTATTTTGGGAAATCCTATAGGGTTGGCTTTGTGGTGGAGATGTCAGCCAGAAATCTCATGTGTTTATTTTTCATATCAGAAAGTTTCTCTACAAAAACATTTTGCTGTAGCAGAAAGATCACTAAACTAAGGTCCAAGGACCCAGACTAATTATAGCACTCATAACATTCTTCAATTATTTTCTTGAGTTTTCAGTCATCTTTCTGTGAAACCAAGTAATGTTAAGTTTTTATTAGTTCTTGTAGGAATTCTAGTGTGCTTCAAGTACTAGGAACTCCACTATGAAGCATGTTCTTAGATTAGACAAAAATAAGGAAAACTCTGTTTGTTTGTGTGTGTGTGTGTGTGTGTGTGTGTGTGTGTGTGTGTGTGTGTTCAATGATAGATCATTATGACAAAAGAATGGTGCATTGTCTGAGCAGGGTCAGACAGTAAATGTTTCAGTTTTGCATGCCATATTCTCTCTGATGAAATTGTGCTTCATAGAGCATAAAAGCAGCCATTGATGGCATTTAGAAGAATAATCTGGTGATATTCCAATTATTTTTTAATTTGCAAAGAAAGACAGTGGACCGGATATGGCTCATGCCTCTCCCATGCTGAAACTTGCACGTCCAGGTAAATCTGGTACAGACTTCTTTGGGGACCATATAGACTATCTCAAAAGATGTATGACATTCTCTTGTTTTTGACAGTGAAATCTCACTTCTACAAGTTTATTATAAGGGCATATTTAGACAAATGTGTAAAGCTATTATCTAGAGGGATACGTATTATAACCTTATTTATGTTATTAGCAGATGGGAAGCAAACAGAAGACTTTAAATAAGAAATAAATTATGACCATACTATGGTTAATTTATATATTGAAATACTACATATCCACCAAAACGATGCCATTGGCCTGTATGTGCTAATGTAATAGCTGCAGTATATAGTTAATTAGAAAATAAACATTCTATAGAACCTTCAGTTTGATATGACTAGGTTCTGATAAGTATCTCTAGATTTTAATGTAGACATAATTCTGTTTTCATAATACTCTACTTTGATAATGCTGGCTTTCTGCAATAGTCTATGGGTTTTATCACCAGAATGAGAAACAGCAAAAGTATGCCACGTTAGGGGAAAAAATGCATAACGCAAAAGGGATTATCCTACTGTGACAATCCAGATACTTTCAATTACATTTTAAAATAGCTCATAGACCTATAAATACTCTTGCATGCTACTAATTCATTTTTTTTACCAGGGGATTCAGACTCAGAATCTCAAAGAAACAGCCATTTCAGCTCTGGTCTGAGGAGAGCCGTGCCAGCTCACCTGTAAGGTGAGAGCAGTGCTTCATTTAACAGTACAGTTCTGGTTCTTCTCAGCTTGTCTGAAAAATGAAGGAAAAGGAATTCTTCTTGTTTCTTTTTGTTATTTTGGCCACTGCCCATGGAAGTGTCCGCAGGTCTTTTGAGAAGAGCATGTATTTCACAGAGTTGCGTATCTATTACTGTACCAAAAGTGAGGGTTTAAGTAAGTTCTTCAAGAAAGTAGAGGAAGCTTGCAAGGTTTTATGAACCCGCAGTTCATAGTATCCTTTAGTATTTCTATTCACCCAAAGTTCGTACGATGATGCTTTCAAAATGAACTATTCTTTTATTACTTTTTAAAAATCTACGCTTACTGTTAGTTTTCTTAAGAAACTTTTTTCCAATGATTAACAAACTTTGCCAAAATAAACTGCACAATGACAATAAACTAACATACAATAACATTTTAAATAAATACTTTATTTTGTAATTAATGTCATTGGCACAGTCTGAGTGTGTGTGTGTGTGTGTGTGTGTGTATGTGTGTGTGAATGTGTGTTTAACAAAGTGTCTCTTAACAGTGAGGCTACATTCAGACAAAGGTAAAATTAGGTGATCGCATTACCTTCTGCCTAGCATGGTGTGTAGCTGCACAGATTGACTTATATCACTAGGCCATAGGATCGTGGTGAATGTATGTGTTCTGTTGTTGATAGAAAAGCAATTACATGGTATGTGATTATATGTATGTTTATATGTGACCATTTAATTTTCATGACAATCTTAGAAGGTAAAATATTATTTTTCATTATTGTTCATTTTACTGACAAGAAAGAGGTATGGGGATGTTAAAGATACATGAGCAGTCTGGGGTGGAGCTAGAATTTAAATTCAAATAGGTGGTGATAAAATCACTTCCGTCTACTGCCTCACTCCTTTGCTAGGCAGCATCGGTTGCTGCTTGACAGTAAGTCATGAGTTTGGTGTTTATGAAAAATGCTGCAGACTCAGTAAACAACAAGATGTTCATGCATCTTCCACATGCATCTAATACAAACAAAAATACCTGATATGTTTTTTCAAGAAACTATAAATTTTATTCCAAATCAGAAAGATAAAAAAAAAAAATTCTTTGAAAAATGTGAACTAAACTTTTGACAAAGTATGAATCTTTGTATGGACTGGTGGTAAGAGCGACGTCACTTGGGATTTGGTTAGGAACAAGGCAGTGGATATCTCCTTATATTTGACTTTTTGAACCTTGGAGTTAAAAAAGTCCCAAGAGACATTGACATCTTTTTCCTTTATGTATCAGAAATCCCGAATGTCCCCAAATCCAAAGGGAACTAACTCTACCAAGATGTCTTATAAAATATCCCTAAGTAACAAGAATTTTACTGCATTTAGATATAAAACCTTGACTGACTTTTCTTTTTATTAGTCTGCAGCCTCTAAATTTTGTGTAGAATTTGCCCTCCATTATAAATGCCATTAAAAATAATCATCAACCTATTCTGAGTGGCAGTTTTCATTATACATTTCAACAAAATAGAATATATAGCAAATTCTCTCTGTTTTTTGCCTCATTTTTGTTAGTAAAAGTTTGTGGTGCATAGTTACATTAATTTTCAGAAATTGGTACATATACATATGACATCTTGATTTAATTTTTTCTTCTTTTCTCATCTGCCTATTAGTTTCTCCATCTCAGATCCCCTTCTCCACAAAATGTACCTCACTGTTTTCTATTGTCTATCTTTTATCTTGCTCTTTAAATTATTTATATTTTTGGTTTCTCATATAGAGAAACTATGTAGTATTTAATTATCTATGTCTGATTTATATTTTCTTCAGATTTATTGTCTCAAAGTACATCCATTATCTTACAAATGACTGAAATTTATTCTTATTTATGGATGAGTGCTATTCTATTGTGTATATATACCACTATTTATTTATCCATTCATCTATTTAGGCATCTATAGGCTACTTTCAAGATTTAGCTATTATGACTCATGCTGCTATCAACATGAGTGTGTATCTGTGTAATACTGTATCTTCAACTGTTTATGAAAGATATTTGGGAAAGTTATAGCTAGATCAAATATAATTTTTATTTTTAGCTTTTGGGAAATCTCAATAATGATTTCCATGATGATTTACTAGTTTATACTAACAATATAAAAGGGATACTTTTAGTCCTGGCCAGGATTTGTTATTTTTTGAACTGTTATTTGAATTGAACTATCTGGAGTAAAATGGAATATCTACATTGTTTTAATTATATTTTTCTAGGATTCTTTTCCCATCAAACAACTTTACCACTTACTGGAAAATAACCAGCATCATACCTCATTATTATAACATCTATTAGTAATGAAAAGGAAAAGAAAAAAAGCATAAACATAAGAAACCACTGATGGTATTATATACACCTAAATTTTTCATTATTACAGAGGTGGCTTTATTTTAAGGATTTCAATGTTTGTAGTTATAAAGCACACAATTTTTAAACCAAGTTCTAATAAAAACGGTACCAAAATCGTTACATATTTTCTTTCAGAAAGTGAACTACATAGATTTTCTAGAGTCATGTTTAACTCATAGCCTGTTAAGTTCATTCATAGACTAAAATTAGTCTATTTCTTAGAAAAGAAATCTATCCAACAGAAATTAATGTAGAATAAAAACTCATAAGATTTATGAAAATCATAAGAAAAATGGCATCAATCAGATTGCTATAAACTCACTGTCAAATGTCTTTTCTATTCCAAAACACCCTTTTAATATGAGTCATAAGCTTCTTGGTGCAGATTTCACCCTAGTTGTCAATATGGAACTATCCATCCTGTAAGAACTTCTCAAAGGAGAAATCCTCCTAACTTACGAAACTTACTCTTTAGTGCTGATACTTTAGTGCTTACTGGTTAGTACTCTTTCATGCTGATGGTATTTCTATCAGCACCAAAGCAGAGGAGGCCATGTGCCAGGCTGTCTAACGGTAATAAACTGCGGGGATGTCTAATCTTGACCGATCCATGTTGTTATCTTCGTAGCACACCTTGCACTTGTTTTAAAAACTATTCAAAGAAAGTAAAATATTTTCAGATTTTAGCAGATCTCTTTATTGAATAACAAATTTAAAAATGAATACTCAGAAACCCCCAAGTATGTACATAGCCCCAAATTCTTCTTTTTCTATCCAGTTTGTTTTCTGTCCCATTCTATTCCATCATGTCTACTTTAATCCCATGTGTGGCTTATCGCTTTCCTTTCCTTCACTCTGTATTTTCTTTCTCCTCATTTTTCTCTGATTTTTCTTTCCCACTGGCAGCACTTGTAGTTATGTGGTGAATCTCAGTGAAATCTGGATTTTGGTCAAGGATAAAGAATGTACTGGTTTGCAAAAGGAGAATTGGGGCAAAGACTACTTTATACCCTCTAT
>PVIR01013719.1:0-12445 GCA_004026965.1 Petromus typicus
GGTCTCCACACCCAGTATTGTTATGTGGTTACCGGGGAATCGAACCCGGGTCCTTGCGCTTGCAAGACAGGCGCCCGAACCACTGAGCTAACTCCCCGGCCCTTAAAAATTTTTTTAAAAGGGGACAGATTAAAAAAAATTTCACAGAGTATTTTCTTTTTATTTTATTTTGTTATTTTTATTTGTTTGTTTGTTTTGAGACAGGGTCTCGCTTTGTGGTTCAGGCTCACCCTGAGCTCTGAGCCAGCCTGAAACTCACACCATAGCAATCCTCCTGCCTCTGCCTCTCGAGTGCTGGGATTATAGGCGTGAGCCACCACGCCCAGCACTGTGGTATGTGGTACTGATTGCTCTGGGCATGAGTCTCCACACCTGGTATTGTTGTATGTGGTTACCAGGGATCGAACCTGTGCTCTTGCACTTGCAAGACAGGAGCTAGAACCACTGAGCTAAATCCCCAGCCCCCGAGTGTTTTTCTTTTTGAGACAAGGTCTCTCTAAATTTCCTAGACCAGTCAATCACATAGGTCTGACTCAGTCTGGAAAGTAGCTGGGATTGTAGGTATGTGTCACCACACCTGGCTTCAGTCAAGATGTAAATCTCTCTTCTGTCCAAATCCCTGTGTTGAGAGCTGAGTTGTGTTCTCCCGATGCATATGCTGAAGTTCTAACTCCCACTACATCCAAACACGTCTGCGTTAGGGCAGGATCTTCATCGAGGCCACAGAATTACAATGAGGTCATTTGGACGGGGCCAAAACCAACACCACAGACGTGCTCACATGCAGGAAAGCAAATAGACTCATGAAGGATGGTGGGATAAGGAGACACGGGATGAAGGAGGAGGCTGGAGAGAACCCAAGCTCGCCACATCCTCATCTTGCACAAAGGACACATTCTGTTCTCCAATCCTGGGCCTGTGGCGCTATCTTACAGCAGCCCAAGCTGACTACCGTCCTCACTCTGGCTCCTGAGGTTACCCAGAGAAAAGCCAAAGCTCTCAAAAGCACAAAGTCCTACAAATTAAAATCACCCGATGCGGTGTCTCCATGTGGAAACTCACCTTTTAATGAGCTGTTGGTACACTGTGATACACATAACGATCACATTCATCGTAAGGAACTTGTACCTGTACATGACATATCTTGATTCTTTTTTTCCCACTCTCCTTCCTTCCGTTTCACTCCTCTTTTCTTTCTTATCTATGAAAGATTTGTCGGAAACTCATTTTTCAGCCAATTAGAAGGTGGAAGAGTTGTCTTCGTTACATGGAAACTGGATCAACAGAGCGACTGTTACCACAAGGGGAAAAAGTAGCGCTGGGAGGAAATTGGCCATCAATAAATATTAGCTATAATGATTGTCACATTGATTAAAATTTCATCTCAGAAAGTCTGGCCAAGTCGGCCTCTTCCCAGCCTGACTGATGCACCAGCTGGAGATGAGGGAACCAGCTGTGGGCTCCCTGTAGCCCAGGCAAGGCCACACCTGTCCCTGAGCATGGCAGGTGGGAGCCACACCTGGAGCTTCGTTGCCCAGGATGGTGAATCTCCAAGTAGCCTCGCTCTTTCCACTGAGTTGTTGGCGCTGCCACTCTAGGCTGGGAAAGCTGGTTGGCATCTTTCCGGGGCACAGAGCCTAGGTTCCATCCGGGAGATTAGCCAGGTCTTGATGAGGGTGGGCAGGTTGACATGAGTGTTGGAGAAGGGCCTGGGCAGGAGACAGAGACGGTCTAGGTGAAGGATGGCCGAGAGGCTGGTTACGTCTGTTACAGCCTGTTTGCCTGCTGTCTGAGCAGAGCGGTGCTGCACAGCAAAACATCCCAGGCCGGCTGCCCTCTACATCCTGGAAGCAAGAGGTTTGAGATCACAGCATCAGCAGGACAGGTTCCTTCTGAGGTCTTTGCTTGTAGGTGGCCCCTTCTCGCTGTGTCCTCACAGAGTCACTCCTGGTGTCTTTTGGGGTGCCCCGATTTCCTCTGCTCATCAGGAAACCAGTTAGAGTGGGGGGGGTCACCCTAATGACCTCCCTTTAATTTAGTCTCCTCTATAGAAAAAAAAACCTGCTTCACTGGGTGTGGTGGCTCACACCTATAATCTCAACACTGAGGGGGCAGAGGCAGGAGGGTTGCCATGAATCTGAGGCTCACCTGGGTTACATAGTTGAGTTCAAGGCCAGCCTGAACTGCCAAAGTGAGAGCCTGTCTCAAAAACAAAAATAACTTAGTCTCCTCTGTAGACCCTATGTCTCAAGAGCCTCAAATTCCCAAGTGTTGGTTGGGGGGGGGGTCACTATCCCCTAAACCTGCCCTAGCTGTGAGCATTGTTTGCTAATGATCCACAGCTGCCTGGGTGTCAGGAGCACTGATCTCAACTCACTGGAGCTGCCTTGCCGGGCGGTCCGCACCCTTCAGCAGCTGCATCTGGAGCTCCGTAACAGCTTTGCACAAGAGCTAGCCCTCTTGCCCCACGGACCACCCAGCGTTGACACTAAAGAGACACTATAGAGGCTTCTGAGTTCCCAGGGGGTCACGGGAAGATGAGATTCTAGATGAAAACCCCTTATTCCCCAGTCTTCCTCTGTGCCATCTGGCTCCCCCATCTTCTCCTGGGAACATGCTCCAGTGAGCAGTGTGGACCTGAATCCTGCCTCAGGCTCTGCTTCTAGAAACTCTGACTTACGACAACCCATTTACTATTATTCTGTTTGGCTCCTAGGACTCAGGGGTGGGAACTGAAAAGTGATGCTGTCACCACGATTCGCCTCCTCTGTCTCCAGGAATGATCCCTGGCTCGGCCCCTCCCTTCAGCTTCACAGTCACGGTTCTTACTCGGGGCATCACCAGCGCTTGCCTGGACAAGGGCTCACAGCTGCTTCTCCTGCCTCAATTTCCCAGATCACCTTTCAATAATATTTTTACGATAACAGTTTGGCTTGGCTTAAAACTACTGCCTTAGTTACTTTCTCAGCACCCACAAGTTCAGTCAGGAGAGGTTTCTTTGGCTCCAGTTTGTAGAGATTTCGGTCCATCCTTGGCTGGCTGCAAGGCAGGGGTAGAAAACAGGTATCAAAGAGGAAAAACTGTCCATGGCAGGGCCTGGGAAGCAGAGAGAGATTGAGGAAGAGAGAGATATTTATATATAATGTATCTTAATATATATTTAATTTGATACATTATATAATTTATACATAAATATATATCCCACCAGGCTTCACCTCCCAATATCACACCCACCTATTATTAATGGACTGATCCAGTATCACCCATGACCCAGTCACCCCCTCCCAAAAAAGCCAACACCTATGAGCACGTGAGGTTTTAGAGGGACATCTAGATATAAACCATAATTGCTGTTTAATACTTTCTCTATTAGTTTATTGTCTGCTGCTATAACAAAATACTCCATGAAAAAGAGTGGACAGCTGGGCACAGTGCGTGTGTTTATAATCCCAGCGCTTTGGGAAACAGAAGGATTGTAGGTCTCAGCCGAGCCTGGGCAATGTTGTGATTTAATGAGACCTGTCTTAAAATTAAAAAGGCTGGGGATACAGCTCAGTGCTAACGCCCTGGGTTCAGAGACTGGAAAGAAAGGGAGGGGGAGGGGAAGGAGGAGGGAGGGGAAAAGAAAAGAAAGGGAGAAGAGAAGAAGAAAGATGAGTCTCCTCTGTCTTCTTCTTGACACTCACCAGAAGCCAGGCAGATCAAGACCCCAGCCGTGGGCTTTGCACCCTCTGGAAACACAGCCCAAATCAACTTCTTCCCAAGTCACCCTGTTCCACGTAATCTGTTAGAGCCACAGAAAATGGACTAAGACAATTTAACCAAAGATGAGTAGACCTTATTTGATGCTTTCAAAGGTAGTTCCTAAAATCATAAATATTGGAAAAATGTAATCTATACATACCTAAAAGGAGCAGAGAAAATTTCAGACCTAGCAGCAGCTATGATGTAACTTAATAATGTTGTCATTTGTTAGTTTTGGAGTTTTTGTTTATTTCTTTTGATCTTGCTATGTAGTTCAGACTGGACCTGAACTGACTATGTAGCCCAGGCTGGCCCCAAACTAGCATCTGTCCTCCTGCCTCAGCCACTTGAGTCCTGGCATTATGTGGATGCATCACCACACCCAGCCAATCATGTTATCATTTATTTTAAAAGCATTTGAATGTATTCATGGATTCCCAAGATAGAAACCCACAGCCTGATACAATATCCCTCAGGTTCAAGATAGTAGTCTGGTATGGTAATAAGTGACCTTAATTGAGGACCTCTCAGTATTAATCAAGAAAAGGTGTGGATTTTTTGCCTATGGACTCATTTCAACACTCTTCAAAATTTTCCCACATGTCTCTCCTTACTCCTATCCTATTCAATGTGTTTATTTATTTATTTTTTTTTTTTTTGAGACAGGGTCTCACTTTGTGGTTCAGGCTGGCCCTGAGCTCAGCCTCCAACTCACATCACAGCAGTCCTCCTGCCTCTGCCTCCCGAGTGTTGGGATTAGAGGCGTGAGCCACCACGCCCGGCACTATGGTATGTGGTGCTGGTTGCTGCTGGGAGTGAGTCTCCATGCCCAGTATGGTATGTGGCTACCCAGGGATCGAACCCAGGTCCTTGCGCTTGCCAGACAGGTGCCGGAACCACTGAGCCAAATCCCCAGCCCGTATTCAATGTGTTTATCAGTGATTTGAAATGAAAAATTGGAAAACATGTTTATCAAACTCGGAATGATTCTGGAAACAGGAGGATCCCAAGTTTAAGGCCAGAGTCGTCTACATAGTGAGCCCTGGCTAAATAAACCAAGAGACAAACGAAACCAGCAAATGGCTCAGCACTTAAAGGAATCATCCATTAGATGATATCACTATGTATAAGAACAATATTTGGGAGCTGGAATGATGGAATCAATGAAGAAAATCAAATATTACAGGGATCTGTGGAAAGACCTATATTTAGATTTCTTTCATCAACTATTCAAGTCACGGTCCTCGATCCACTTGTGCCCTCTGTTATAAAGCATATGTCCTGCCTGCTTTGGGACAAACCCCTTATTCTCTATCACTGATATCTCCCTCTGATAAGCACACCCTCCTCTACATCGTGCATTTGTGATTGCAGGATGTGCAATAACTGTGCCCTGGAAGCCAGAATATCATCCAGTAGCTGCCTCTGGGCTTTTATGATTATTATTATTCATTCTCTGTCCTGGACCAGCCTCCAAGGCCCTTTAGATTTAAGGAAGAAGAGGAACTAGATTTTTTAAAAATCCCTTCTTGCTTAGATTTTAAAAAAAAGGATTCATAACATCTTATGTCCTTCTCCTATTCACAACCTTTTTCTCCCCATAAGAGGCTATACTGCCCCTTATTAAAGAGTCCACCTGTAGAGAAATGTACAGAATCAGTTCTCTTCTAAGGAGGACTAAGTTCAGATTTGACTTTAAAGGAATTTGATTTTCAACCTTAGGTTTCTAAAAACCTGGAGAGAGGGTGATTATAGTTCTCATTTCATGATGTTTCTCAGGGCCATGTGACTTGCTCTGTCTAGTGAGATGTAACCCTAAAGGGTTAACGTCTTTTTTAGAATAGATTAAAAAAGTAGGTGTGGTCATCAGAGGGAAAAGGACCCCAGAATTTAAGCCCTCACACAAAGTGTCTGCTCAGAGAAACAAAGACCACTTTAGTCAGGATAGGTTAGGTAATGCTGCAGTAATAAATACAAACTGTCAGTGGCTGCAAACTATATATGCTTCTTTTATTCACATTACTAACAAATGAGGAACCCAAACTAACAGCTTCACGTGAGGAGCACCGCTGGTGAGCTCCACAGCAGGAGAAGGAGATGAGTAACACAGACTGACACTTAACTGCTTCTCATCAGGTGGGGGTGGTGGCCACCTGCTATTCCAGCCCTTGAGAGGCTGGGGCAGGAGTATCGCCACAAGTTCAAGGCCAGCCTGGGCTACATAGTGTGTTCAAGACCAGGCTGAACTACCTAGAGAGATCCTGTCTCAAAAACACAAAAATTGCTTCTCATCAGGTATGACCCAGGTCACCTCTGTTTACATTGCACTAGACAGAGCAAGTCACATGGCCCTGAGCAACATCGTGAATCAGGAACTGTAATCACCCTCTCCCCAGTGTATTGGTCTGTTTTCTGTTGCTAAAATGAGATACTTCAGGTGAGGTCCTGTGCAGAGAAGCGAGGTGTATTTACTCACAAATCTGGAGGGGGTTGGCACCAGCATCTGCTCAGCTCTGTTGAATGTCTCCTGAAACACTGTGTCCCAGGGGCCAGAATATCATCCAGTAGCTGCCTGTAGGCCTTCATGATTATATTATTCAGCATTTAGTCTTCACTTTAAAATCTAAAAAGTTACAAATTGATCTGCTCAATGTCATTCATCAGATGCACCTAGTCTTTTATGATGTATCTTTTTTAAAAATAATACAACATTTATCGGTACAGGTTAGACATATATAAGGATAACCCTTATCATAGGGAACTTGCACGCTTTCATGGCAGCTCCCACCTCATTTTTCCCATTCTTCTGTCACCTCAAATCCCCCTCCCTGCACTATGTATGTACAAAAATTTTGTGTCCATTTTTTCCTTCTATTTTCATTTTTCTCTTGTCCGTTCTTTCCTTCTCTCCCCTCCCCCCAGTATCTACTTTTTTTTTTTTTTTTTTTTAAAGACAGGGTCTCACTTTGTGGTTCAAGCTGGCCCTGAGCTCAGCCTCCAACTCACATCACAGCAATCCTCCTGCCTCCAACTCACATCACAGCAATCCTCCTGCCTCTGCCTCCCGAGTGTTGGGATTACAGGCGTGAGCCACCTCACCCGGCACTGTGGTATGTGGTACTGATTGCTGCTGGGGTGAGTCTCCACGCCCAGTATTGTATGTGGTTTCTGGGGATTGAACCCAGGTCCTTGCGCTTGCAAGACAGGTGCTGGAACCACTGAGCTAAATTCCCAACCCAGTATCTGCTTTTCAAAGCAGCTCTACTGGACTTGAAGCTATGCACCTCTTTCTCTGGAATTTGATTCCTATTTCTCTTCATTTTGAACAAAGAATCAAACAAAACAAGCAAAGCTGTGACTAAGTTTATTGGAGAAAATAAAAGTGAAGAGTAGGGGAAAACTGGTTCTGTGGAGTGAGCTTGGGCCGAGTCAAAGAGGAAAAAGTGAGATCAAGAACATCTTGGAGAGGGAAGGGAATGTAAGAGGAGAAGGAAGAGGAATGGGATAGAATAATATTTATTCCAAAATGGGGGAAAAAACACGTTGGAGAAAGCAAGGCAGGCTATCCTGAGGAACAGCCAAGAGAGAAAGCCCTTCTTGTGGTGCCGCTCCCTACACTGTCCGTTCAAGTCTCAGAGAAACCCAAGAGACTTCTACATCTGGGTCCCAAGGAGCAGTCCTGTGATGCCACATCTCAGGCCAACGTTGGGTCAGCCGACTGAGACCCTGCTCCACGGCTCCCGAGAGGTCCACATACAGAACTTCTGTTCCAGAATGGTTCTGTGGTGTGTTCTGAGCTCTTGTAACTAACATGCCAGATCCATTTCCCCAGCCATCTTCATCATGCCCTAATCTTCTGTCTCACGAGCAGGTGAGATAGAGAGTGATCACATGAAGAGACAGCAAACTGCAGTAGCAAGGCTTACTTAAGTATCATTTGTTTGTTTGCTTTTTAAAACAGGCTCTCACCATGTACTGTAGGCTGGCCTTGAGTTCACTATGTACCCCAAGCTGGCCTTGAACTTGTGGTGCTCCTCCTGCCTCAGCCTCCCAAGTGCTGGGACTATAAGCATGTGCCACCATGCCCAGCCAGGCTTATTTATAACAACTCTGGAGAGAAATAACTCAGGATCCCACAAGAACTACTTTCATCTCTCCCAAGGGCAGAACCCTCGGAAATGACCTGAAACCTCGCACCAGTCCCACCTCTTCAAGTTTCTGCTACCTCTTAACATCATCACACTGGAGACTCAGCTTCCCACACAAGGAACTTTTTGGGGATAAACCAAGTCCAAACTATACCACCCAGGTGTAGGCAGACTCTAACGTGGAAAACCAGGGGAGGGGAGGTAACTAGAACTTTGGTATTAAGTTCTCGTCTCCTGTGAGTCGATGGCACATGGTGAAATAATTAATAATTAAGCAGAAATGAGACTTAGAGAAGCTGAGCTTCGACTTGACCCATGTTCCTCTGGGCAGCGAGACCCCAGACCCCAGCCTGTCACACCTTTGATTATATATATTCCAAGAGACCTAGAAAGCCCACAAGACACTAACAATAGTCCTAGAGAAGTTATGTAGATGAAGACCCCGCAGGGCAGGCCAGATGTCAGCAGTAGTCCTTGAGAAGTCAGGCAGATCCGGTGCAGCTCTGCCTCGAAGCATCGCAGCATGTGGGACCATCCAGTCCTGTTGCTACCGGAGGTGAAGACAAGAGTTAAGTCCAAAGTCTATCTGCAGGCAGTCCATCTTTGTCAGTTTTGACCTTGCAATTCTCAAACAGGATGGTTCCCAACACTGTGATATTGATGAACAGGGCAATATCAGTCACAGGTTCTGTGTAGAAATAGAATGATAGCATTTTTAATTTCCGGACCTGGGGGAGGAGTCTGCAATGGTTCTTAAAATTTTGGTGGCTCTTGGGTGTGGTGTCACATGCCTGTAATCCCAGCACTCACTACCCAGTTACAACTGTAATTTTATTTATTTAGTAATCTATTTTGGGTTTTTATGGGGAGGGTTGTTTGTTTTTTGAGACAGGGCCTCATTATGTAGTTCAGGATGGCCTTTCACTCACTTCTGGGTAAATTCACTATTGGACCTGGGCGGCCTCGAACTCTCAGTGATCCTCCTGGCTCAGCCCCCTCAGTGCTGGGATCACAGGTGTACGCCACCACTTCAGGCTGTACCTAGATCTATTTTCAACGGTCTGTACCTAGATCTATTTTCAACGGAAACAGCTGTTTAAAAAATACGTACACTAGAGTGCTAGAGGGTAGCTCAGCGGCAGAGCGTGTGTTTAGCATGTGTGAGGCCCTGGGCTCAGTCCCAGCATCAACACACATACATGTACCCAGGGTGCAAACAGGAACTAAAGAAGCAGATAAAAAGCAAAGCTTTCCCTCCCCAGAGAGCACAGTTCTGGGGATGCTCTCCTTCACCCCTCTGCAGAAGAGAAACAGAAAGAGAAGCGGCAGCTACCCGAAAGGCTACAATTCCCGCCAACACAGTGAGAAGCAAAGCAGCGGTCACTCCCTTCCCCTTTCACATGGCCCTAATGCTTGTCTAGACCTAAGTTTAGGAGGGCGCATCAACCAAGTCAGGAGAGACCTTAGGTCAGGGTTGTCTGACCCTGTAAATACCGGAAGCTGAGTTATTAAGTTCCTTTTCTTTTTCCTTTGGCCCTCGAGTCCCTTTTTCTCTTCACCCTCTTTTCCCCCTTGTACTTCCTGTTTCTGCTAGGTCCCGTGATTTTCAATAAATGTAGCTACTTACCACTTACTGTGAGGTGTCTGCTTGGCAACTCTTTCTTTTCACACACAAGAAGAACTGGACTGGTTTTGGCCACTCATCTGTAGTACTGTTCTCAGGGTGCTGTACAATCACCTTAGTCACAGAAATGCTGTTCTGAGTGTGCTCCACTGCCCTTTGCTCAGCTTCAGGAGGAAAATCAAGGCCTCCAGAAGGGTGTGCCTTCAAACAGAAGCAGCCCTGTGAGGCCCGGAGCCAGGCCTGGTGGTGCACACCTGAAATCCTAGCTACCGGAGGGCTAAGCCAGGAAGTTCACTGTTTTGAGATAAGCCTGGAGAATTTAGTCAATCCTGTCTCAAAATTTAAAAAGCCATTTAAAACATTGCACCTTGAATCACAGAAAGTAGGGAGGCCATCTCAACGCACACTGTTTATGGCTTATATTTAGATGTCCCCCCCACAGCCTCTTGGGCTTCATAGCTGGGATTTTCAGAGGTGCTGGAGCTAGGGTATGTGAATATGGATTAAGGGTGTGTGGTAACTAGATTAGTTTACTGATTTGTTTAGCATAGTTCTCGCTGTGGGTGTCACTAAACTGGATTTGTCGCCTATATGAGTTAAAACGGAATGTAGGTTCACTGATCGCTGCTTCCTGCTTGCCCTACTATGGACTGTCTGTCCTTTTCCAGGCCCCTCTCCCATGCTTCCTTACTTCGGGACCAGCCAACTCTAGACTAAAACCTCTGCAAACTGAGCACCAAAATAAACCTCTCCTCTTTTAACTTCAAATGTTAGGTATTTTGTCCCAGTAATGAGAAAAGTAACAAAGACATGCATATTTTTGGTGAAAAAAATAAGTAAGCCTTCTGTCATCTGGATACCCTGACTCTTAGCTCTCATGATTACCAATTTGTTTCTATTTCTAGAAATCTCTGCCACACAAATATACGTGTGTGTGTGTGTGCACGTGCATCTTTTGTTGTATATAACATATATTGGATACGATACATAGGAAAATGCAGACTATATTTGCATGAAGAGTTTAAAAAAACAACTCACCAACTTGCCCAGTGAAGGGCAGATTGAGAAGTTCCCTCCTGTAAGACCCTGTGTCCTCCTCCCCATCATGGTCTGTGTGTGCTCAGGACTCTGGCTTTTGTAGCTCTCATTTTCTTGTTTTTTTTTTTTTTTTTTTTTAATACCTTTAAAGGCCAGGGATGTAGCTCAGTGGTGCTGTGCCTGCCTGGTAAATACAAGGTCCTGAATTCTATTCCCAGTACTGGAAAAAATAGTCCTTTTGGAACTTGTATATACACAACCCTGTGATATCATTTAGCTTGTCCTGTTTTTGAAATGTATGGGTCTGAGTCAGTATGTTCCTTTTTGTGTATTCCATCTTTCCATCAACGTTCTGTTTCTGAAAGTCATGCACACATAGCTATAGTTTTGTCGTTCTCACTACAATGTAGTATTTCATTACAAATGTATCAGTCTCTGTTTTCCCTTTAAAAGACACTGTAAATCTCAATGTGCAGTCTTTCACACAATGTTGCTGTCCCTGGTCTCAGTGCACATGGGCAGAGGGTTTTCCTACATGTACATCCAGGAGAATCCTCGGGTCATAGAATTCTATTTTCATAATAAGCCCAGAGAGTTTTCCAAAGCCACAGTCCCAGTTTACTCTCGAAGCCATTCCCTGCCCACAGCTGGCACTGGTACTTAATCCCATGGGTCACAAAGGGATCCCAGCACCAGCACATCCACCTGATCCGGAGCTCAGACCCCGCCCCCGCTCCTGCTCTGGACTCTGCATTTCAGCAGCACTATCTTTGGAGGGGACTGGCCAGGTAACCTGAGAGGCATCCAGCTATGAACCCTGTTGATCAACCCGAGTTACTGCAGAGCTAAGTGTGTGTCCTCAGTTCTGAGGACGTGACAGCGCTCTGTCCTTGGTGCTGTTCTTTTCTGGTCTCCCATCTGCGAGGAGCGAGGGAGTTTATGGTAGGACAACTCGACGTGGTGGCAACAGGAGAACTCCCAGGCTGGCCGAGACCTTGGCTGTGGAACTGGTCATACTCCCAAGGATGGCATGAGGAGCTGGCTCCAAAACTGAGCTAAGACCACAACAAACAAAATCCTTTCTGAAACAGGGTCTTAGGCTGCAAGGCCCTATCTGTTCCGGAGTAAGCACCTGGGGTTCCACGGAGGGTTCTGCTGTTCCAAGTCATTTTGGGAAACACTCCTTTCTTTGCATCTCCCCTTCTTAAAAAGTCAGTGCATGAACATGAAGTTACAGAGCCTCCTAAGTGCCCAGGAAAGAAGCCAGCTCTTAGGGCGGGGTGTGCAGCTCAGTGGGAAAGCAGTTGCCCAGCATGTGTAAGACCGTGGGTTCTATGTTGAGCAACACACACACGCTCAGCATCAGAAAGGAAGAAATCAGTTTTTCTTTGCTTATTCAGCAATTCCCATTCACAGAAGCTGTATTCTTTGAACACAATACAATAGGAGTAAAATTAACAACAGACGTTGAAGCCCCAGATTTGTGAACTTGGAAGTTTTTTTTTTTAATTTTTTAATCTTTATTGGTACATTAAATATACACATCATGATTGCACTCCATAATGGGGATTTGTACCAGTATAAGACACAACTTAATTCTCATTTTTTCCCATACCCCTAGCCACCCTACCACCCCTCCATATACATAAAATTTGTTTCCTTACTTTTTTGTTACAATCTCAACATTTTCCCCCTTCTTCCTATTTTACATCGAGCATTTTCTATTTCACAATATATAACATACAATTCTAGGACTCATTTACATCTTTATTTTCTCATACCAGAGAAAAGATGCGATATGTACCTATCTGTGCCCTATTTATTTCACTTATAAGGATATCCTCAAGGTATGTCCATTTAAGTAGAAATGATTCAAACTTATCATTTTTCT
>PVIR01013719.1:12545-41916 GCA_004026965.1 Petromus typicus
AGAAGGGTTCCTTCTTCTCCACAGCCTCGCCAACATTTGCCGTTGGCTGATTCTGAAATGGCAGCAATTCTATGTGGAGGAACTTGGAAGTTTTTATGAAAGCTTCCTAAATCACTGTTGGATTCTGAAGAAATAATGCAAATTACAAACTACTCACAAGTGAACTATAATTCGAGAGCTATGTCACTAGATGAGGACATGGCAGGTCCTGGTACTAGCTGACTGAAGGGGCAGTTGTCAGAAGCAGGGGCTGGAAGTCCAGGGACCAGCAGAGCACCTGTGTTGCCCTCCGCAATTGGTTGGTTTGTCCCCAGGGTCCTTGCAGAAATGTCACTGTAACCTTCTCTTTCACGATGGCAAATGAGAGAAACCACAGCAGGCGTGGCTGTTTTCCTGGGCCTGGAGAAAGCAGAGAGACAGAGCTCAGGCCTCTTTCCACACCTCCTTCCTCAGCTCTCCAGCCTCCTGGGTCTCTCCATATATTCAGAGATGCCTCTAAACAATCTTCCAGGTCTTTCTTTAGAGGATGAGGCAGGAGGATTCCTGTGTATTCTAGGCCAGCCTGGGCTACATAGTGAGTGCAAGCCCAGCCTGAAGTACACAGCAAGATCATATCTTAAAAAACCAAAAACCCCAGAACAAACAGGAAAATGCCAGGTCCTGTGCAGTGACTGGGGTTGGGGCAGAGCAGCAGAGCCGGGGTCACATGAAGGGCGGGAGCAACTGCCTACACAAGGAGTCTGACTCACCGGTGTGCGGTCCATACCACACCCTGCCACACTGAGACCACAGCTGCAGGTCCGATGCCAGCAGCGCCAGAGATCACCAGGGGGCTACACTGAGCCTCTGTCCTCAGGAGAACCAGAGCATCAGACCTGACCAGCACCAGGCTGGCCAGGAGCCCAGCCCCCAGCTCTGCCCCGCCTGCCCTGCCCACAGCCCACTTTGGCTCAGAAAAGGCCAGGAGAACAAGTAGGTGACACATGTGCCTCATCCTGGGCTGTGCTGGGCCTGGCCGTGGCCCACCCACCAGCCACACAGGGAGAATCACTCTTCTTGGAAGGACACTGCCTTTGCTCATGGCAAGTGTCTTATTCCTTCTCCTCCTAGAGCTCCGTGGCACTCAACAAAAGGGAAGACTGGAGAGCAGTAAAGAGAGTATTTTTTAAAAGCAGAAGTGCAGGGCCAGGGATGGAGCTGGGTGGCACAGCACCTGTCTGACAAAATGCGAGGTCCTGAGTTCAATCACTGGTACCAAAGAAAAAAGCGAAAATGTAGCCAGACGTGATGGTGCACACTTATAAACCCGGCACTCAGGAGGTTGAAGCAGGAAGATTGCCAGAGTACAAGGCCAGCCTGGGTTATATCATAAATTCAAGCCAGCCTGAACTACATAGCAAGATGCTGACTCAAAAAAACAAAACAAAAGTGTCAAAACCTGAAATACTTAAAAAGAGCTCCTCCTAATGTTACACCTATGGTTCACATGGTGACTTGTGGAACAGATCTGGGATCAGACAGGTCACTGAGAAAAAAAAAAAAAAAAGAAAGAAAGAGACAGGGTCCGCTGTCATCACCCCTTGTGGACATGAGTGTCTTCCTCGGCCCCCAGCCCCTTTGCTCTTGACCCTCCCCGTGAGAGCCCCTGTTTAGAGCCCTGGGTTCCCCCGTTGACTTCAGAACAAAACTCACACTGCTCTAGTTTGACCCTGGGCTTCTGCAGACTGGTGTGGGTGTAATGCCAAGCGGAAGCGGGGCAGGGAGGCAGGGGAAGGAGATCGCAAGAAAGTGGGGTGGGGCTCAGTCTGACCGGGAACCCTCCAAAGGTCTGGTAGAAGATGCTTCCCCATGACCCAGGGAGAAGTGGGGAAACAGTTTCCACGAAGTGCTGGAACCTCAGGGCACCCAGATTCCCCTGCACCTGAGCTGGATAAGCTGCCATGGTGATAGACAGAACCCGGAGGTTTTTGAAGCAGGAATTCACCAGCCATATGCAACAGCCCACCACACTGTAGATGAATGGTTGAGGCATTAGCCGTGACCAAGCTCTTATCTTCCACCCTCAGGAAGTCATTATGGCACAAAGTCCACACTGCAGCACCAGTGATTACATCTGTTTCCCAAGCAGGTGGAAAGGTAAAATCAGTCCGTCCATCAATCCCTGCGTGGATACTTTTCTTCAACAACTTCTATCTATATTCCTTTAGCCAGGTATTAATTGTGTAGAAAATTTAGCCACAAAGAATGCTGGGGAACGTGGCTTTTGTCTTAGTGACCACATGCAGTTCAGATGACCCCATGGCTGCCTGACTAATCCAGCACAGATCACATGGGTCTGTTACTGAGAAACTGGGGAGCAGGGATGCAGTGTTGGGCCTCCAGGCACAGGTACCACTGCACGGGTACCTTCCTCTTTGGCATCCTTTCAACACTAAGCATGGTAGGAAGGAGAAGGAATCCTCCTGTCCCCAGGAACGTAGGAGGAGACGTGTGCAGCGGGAACAGCTGGACCTTGTTCCTGTTCTCCTAGACACCCACAGTGTCCGCTGTGTCCTGCTTCTCTGCCACACTGGACAGCAGAGTCATCTTCAGGGCAGCTGTGGTGCTTGTGTGCTCAGGCAGGGCAGCCCTTTGTACATATTCATCCCCAGCTGTAGGAAACAGGGAAAGGGGATGTAACTAGAATCTTTGTTGTATGTTCAAGTCTTCTGTGAGTCTGCCAGCACAAGGTAAAATAATAAATAGGCAGAAACGAGACTTAGAGAAAAAGATGAGCTTGGGGATGATGATCCATGCTACTCTGGGTAGCAAAGACCATAGACTCAAGTTTGCCACACCTTTTATTCCATACATTTTGAGTAACAAAGGACTCAAAAGACCCAGAAGGCAGGAAAGATGTCAGCAATAGTCCTGGGGGAATTGGGTAGATCTTGGTGTAGTTCTGCCCTGGAGCATCACAGCATATGGGATCACCAGAGTCCTTGTTGCTCCCAAAGGCACCTGATGCCATCAACACTTAGCTGAGAGACACAGAGCCAGTCATCCAGCCACTATGTGGCATGAACTTTGCAGCACAGAAAGAGACAGCAGGGCCAGGGATTTAGTTCAGTGGTGCCAGTGTCTGTCTGGAAAGCACAAGGTCCTGAGTTCAATCCCCAGCACCACATACCACAATGGTGGGCATGGTGGCTCATGCCTATAATCCCAGAACTTGGGAGGCAGAGGCAGAGGCAGAGGCAGGAGGATTGCTGTGAGTTCAAGGCTCACCTGGGCTACATACTGAGTTCAGAGCCAGTCTGAACTTCAAAGCAAGACCCTGTCTCAAAAAAAAGAAAGAGACAGCAAAGAGTGATGCCCCGCGGGGCACACTCCTGGGGGAGCCGTCCTACTCGCTCCCCTGCTGGCCTGTCCTGCTCCTTGCTCCAGGGAGCTAAGGTGGGTGCGGTAGATGACAGCTGGCTCCCTTCCACCTCGGTGATCACTCAGCCAGGCATACATGGAAAGCGAGAAGGGATCACTGAGCAGGCAAAGGCTCAACAAATATTCCCACACAAGGATTTTCACTCCACACAAATAGCCTGGCAGGTTTTATTGTGTGATCTTTCTTTTTTTTAAAATAAATTTATATTTTAATCATTTCATTTCCACTGAGAGTTTAATTAAAGGTAAGCTTACAGGCCAGGAGGCTAACAGACTGGGAAGTTACACTAAGGTCACAGTCAAGTCCATCCTGGCTTTGACGAGCTCAGCTGGGCCCTTTGCACGCTCCATTGCCAAAATCACACTGAGTCTTCATTAGTGATGCAGATCAGCATTCCGTGAATCCATTTGAAAAATCTGTATGGTTTCCAAATCACTTTCGTTAAATTAACCAAAAAAGATACATAAGCTATAGGATTTTCAGTTTAAGCCTGATGAAAGTTTGAAAAAATTTATGAAAATTGCTAATATTCTTGTAATTGTATCAGTAACCAAGTTGCATTTCTTCAAAAACTTAAATGAGAACTTCTGATCACATGTGAAGCCTTCATTAAAATTGTTCTCATCTTAAACTTGGACAGCCACACTAGTTATGCTATTACTGGTTAGTTGACTTGTTTACTGGCCTCCCCTGAACGCGCAGGCCAAGTGTGTGCACGACCTCCCTTGCACGAACACGCTTTCCCGAAACCCTGTTCCCACAGGCACCCAGGAGCAGGAGCAGTACCTCGGTCAGGTTCTTTCTCCTCTCCATCGGGTCCTGTTGTCTCTGTCGTGCCAAAACTGTTGTCACCTCATCAGTCTTGGCTGAAAGATCCCTGTTGCTGTTCAGAAGAGTCTCTATGGCTCATCCGCAGCAACCTCTGATGGTGTCCATGGTTCCAAATGAACGCTGACATCAGAACCGCAGTCAGGTTCACCTCTTCTCACAAACTGAAGAGCGCTTACATCTTCACTCCCTCCTCCCTGCTGGTTTTTCCTTTTGTCTTCTTTACTTTTTTTGAGGTTAGAGTTTCACTATGCACTTCTAGCTGACCTGGAATTCACTTTGTAACCCAGGGTAGTCTGGAGCACCTGGTGATCTTCCTGCCTCAGCCTTCTCCCAGTGCTGGATTACTGATCTGTGTGGCCACACTCAGCTCCTCTCTGCTTTCCTAGACCTCTTTTCCCCATCTGTCTAAGGTCTGTCTCCCTCTTTCCTGTCATCTAGCTTTTATTTTGCTCTTTAAATTATTTATAATTTCAGTTTCTCATATTTATGTGATATTTATCCTTCTGTTCTGATTTATTTCATTTAGCATTCTAATCTCAAGGTGCATCCATTTTTTAATAAGTGACTTAAATATATCCTTTATATCTATCACATTTTCTTTATCCATTAATCTGGTCATGGACATAGAGGTCTCTTCTAAGATGTAGCTATTATGTATGTTTTTGTCGATGTAATATACTGTCTTTAACTTTTTCAAGAAAATTCCTAAAAGGAAAATAGAGGGGTCAAGTGGAACTTCTATTTTTAGCTTTCTGGGGATTCTCCACACTGATTTCCACAGATTATGCTTCTTTCCACTCCCACCAACAGTGTAGAAAGTTTCCTTTTTCCCCACAGCCTCAGCAGAATTTGTTACTTGACGCCAGTCATTCTTTCTGGAGTACTGTGGAATCTCAGTGTGGTTTTAATTTGCATCTTCTAGCATATCTAGGGTTTCTGTTTTAACATTTATCCCTGTGAGCCATTTTGATTTTAGTTAGCAATAGTGAGAGACAGAGGCGAATGCTCAATCTTTGGCACGTGGACAGCCGGTTTCCTCTGCACCATTTATTAAAGAGGGCGTCCTGCCTCCAGCATAACTTTTTGGTCCCTTTGTCAAAGATCAGAAGCTGAATGTGCTTGGGGTTATTTTAGCCAAGGGGGCCAATAATTTTAAAAAATACTTTTGAAAGTTTCTTTACTATTATTTTTCTATAAAAATTATGATCATAGAAACTGCAAGGCAACCTGGAGATATCCTTAATGTTCAGTTTAAAAATTGGTATGCAAAAAATCATGTGTAATGAGTGTGATTATGTTCAAAAAACATATTCAAGAGCCAAAAAACTGAAATGAAATAAGTATAGTAGTTATGCAAAGACTTCATTAGGAGTGTGGCTCAGAAGTATTACTTTTATTTACATTTTTCTTGTTGATGTTTTCTTCAATACTTGACACTCATAACAACTAAAAAGGAGAAGTTGACTAGCTTTGTATGGTAACACATCCCTGCAGTCCCAGCTACTCAGGAAGCAGAGGCAGGAGGATCACCTGAGCCTAGGAATTCAGTCTAGCCTGGGGAACATAGAAAGATATGGTGTCTTTTTAAAAAGGTAAAAGTTGGGTATAAAAGAGAGAGGAGATTAAGCACCAAAAATTTGAAATCTGAACCATCCGAGTCAGGGCAGTGTTGGCCTGGACACTGTGTGATGGCCTCTGGCCTCAGTTAGGTTTGGCCTTGAAGCCAGCTGAGCAACTTGCACCACTGTAATGGGCAGATGCTGATGAAGGTTTTCTGAGTCCTTCTGGAGATCAGGCCAGGAACAATCACACTCTGGGTTTCTCACTCAAGAAGGCTGGACAACCATGCATTTGGGCTGCACAGAGCCCAGCACTGCACCTTTTTGTGGTCTGTGTTGGGACTGTATATCATGCCCAGGACACCTCACAGACCCACTCACAGTCACAGAGCCCTGACATATTCCGAAAGGGAGTTTAATGCTGGGAATATGTCAGGGATCCAAGAAGCAGAGTGAAAAATGCAATGATGGAGAGGCATTGACAGAAGCAAAGCTGAGAACAGGAGGTGAGGCTGAGATAGTAGTTTCCAGGTGGTGTGATATGGTTTGTGTCTTTTTTTTTTGAGACAGGGTCTCCCTTTGTAGTTCAGGCTGGGCCTGAGCTCAGCCTTGAACTCACAATCCTCCTGCCTCTGACTCCCCAGTGCTGGGATTACAGGGGTGAGCCACCACGCCACACTGTGGTATGTGGTACTGATTGGTGGTGGGCATGAGTCTCCACCCTGGCACTGTTGTATGTGGTTACCAGGGATCAAATCTGGACCTTTGCCCTTGAAAGGTGGGTGGGAGAACCACTGACCTAAATCCCTGGCCCCCATGGTTTTTATCTTGATGTTCCCCCAAAGCCTTGCACTGTCAGTCATGAGCAGGGGTTTTGTGGAATCCAGTCATGGTGCAATGCTAGGATCTAGGGCATGAGGATTGAGTGTTCCCTACCCTGAGTGATGTGTAAAAGATGAAAGGGGCAGGACGACCCCGCTGAGGGCCCTACCCTCTTCCCTTTTTCTACCTTCTGGCCTCCATGAACTTTTTCTCTGCTACAACAACACCATCCCACCTTGGGAGCCAGCCAATTATGGGCTGAAACTCTACAAACTCTGAGCTTCTCCCCTTTGAGTTTGGATGTCAGGTATTTTGTCTCAGCAATGAAAAAAGTAACTAGCACATAGTGTTCTAAAAACACAGCCATGAAAGTCTTGTACTTAAAACAATTTTTGAGCCAGGCCTGATGTCGTATACACTTATAATCCCAGGACTCTGGGAAGAGAGGTGGGAGGATCAAAAGTTCCAGACCAGTTTCAACAAATTAGCAACTTAGCAGGACCCTATTTCAAAATAGAACATTTTTAAAGGGCTAGAATGTAGCTCAGTGCAAAGGCCCTGGTTCAACCCCAAATAAAAAAATTAAAAAATAAAATCTATTTGGGCCTGTGTTCCACACGCCTGACTCCAGATTCTCATAAGTTCAGCCACCACTCTGTTCTATCTGAACAGATACATCAACCTGTGGTCTGGCCAATATGTCCTACTTTCCTGCTGTGTAACACCTAGGGAGCTTGCAGAACCATCCCCGATATCTCTAGTGGGTGTGAAGCCCTCAGCTTTATTCCTAGCACTGCATACGTGTACGGACACATACACACACACACACGTATACACACATACATGTGCACATGTGAGAAAAAGAAAAGAATGAAAAATCAAGAGAAAAAGAAAAAAGAAGACCCTAATCTCAGCACTTGGGAGGCAGAGGCAGGAGGATTGCTGTGAGTTCAAAGCTGGCCTGGGCTACAAAGCAAGACCCTGTCTCAAAAAAAAGAGCCCAGGGTGTTGCTGCAACATCACACCCCTCACAAGAAACACTCCAAGACTCTAGCGTGGCCTCTGCTCCTGATCGCCCCACTACCCCTCACTACGCCTTTCAGGAAATTTCCTTCGGCACTTCCTCTGCTCTTGGTGAATTCTTCTGCCACCCACATCAGCATCATGCGCGGCATTTTGGTGGCAAACACGGGCAGCTCTGCCTGCCTCTCTTGTCCTCACCTCACTCTGATGCTTGCGTGTGGTAGGCAGATTGGTCCATGGGCGACTGATGGTCCCTGGCTGGGGCACCACAAGGGCTTAAGCTGGTTTGTCCTTTGCAGAAAGCCTCACTTCCTGCTGGAAGCGGATGCACTCTGGCTTGGCTACTCTCCGGCAGGAACTGAAGGCACAGAAAGCGAGGCTGGCCTGTGAGTCCGCAGGGGAAGGGGCCTCCTTTCTTCCTTTAGGCTCTTCCCACCTGCTCACTGTGTGGCTGGCAGTGATAGCTGATCCTGGGTGACTCCTCACCTACTGGGATCCCCGCGTTCTCTAACTTGTCCCACCGAGAGCCCTCTTTGGACACACGCTCACTTTGGCCAGCTCCAGCTGGTGTCACCATCTGTGACACTGGTGGGCCCCGTCGTCCTCCGGATATCGGTCAAACTCAAACAACCAGTGACTCTTGCCTTCCTCTGTACTCAGTCAGTGAGGAGTCTGACCCTGAAGTAAGTCCAGATGCACAGGGCCAGGTCCTCCAGCTCTGTGAACTGGACTTGGGGACACTCACTGCAGGGCCTCTCACTCCCTCAGGTCCTCCCATCAGCGTGCGCAAGGTGCACTGGCTGAGCAGCCTCAGTACCTGGCACTTATTATAGCTCAGGAACTTCCATTCCTCTCTCCCACTTCTTGGGTACACTCTCAAAATTCAACCCTCAGGGCCAGGGATTTAGCTCAGTGGATATGGCGCCTGCCTTGCAAACCCAAGGTCCAGAGTTCGATCCTGCTAACCACATACCACAGTTCTAGGCACTCAGGAGGCAGAAGCAGAAGGACTGCTGAGTTTGAGGCTGAGTTCAGGACCAGCCTGCACTACAAAGTGAGACCCTGTCTTAAAAAAAAAAAAAAGAAAATTCAACACTCAAACTCTTTTTTTTTGAGACAGGGTCTCGCTTTTGTGGTTCAGGCTGGCCCTGAGCTCAGCCTCAAACTCACATCACAATCCTCCTGCCTCTGCCTCCCGAGTGCTGGGAGTACAGGCGTGAGCCACCACGCCCGGCACTGTGGTATGTGGTACTGGTTGCTGCTGGGTGTGGGTCTCCACACCCAGTATTGTTATGTGGTTACCAGGGAATCGAACCCGGGTCCTTGCGCTTGCGAGACAGGTGCCGGAACCACTGAGCTAACTCCCCGGCCCCCAACACTCAAACTCTTAAAAAGAAAGACAAGTAATAAATTTCTTCAACTTGGCCTGATCACAACATAAGCTTCCTTCCTGATCAAGAGACTAGACCTCTCAGTGGGAACCTCATTTATAATACAGATGCTCATTTAATGACTTTCCTAGTGCACTTTTCTAGGGCACTGAATGAATTGGTCACTGCATGAGGAACTGTGTAGAGTATATACAAGATTCGGAACAAAGAAAAGCAAACTCCAACCTGGTGACTTTGCTTCTATTTGCATGGGTCTTACCTGCAGTTACTGTACTTTACAGTAAAATCAGCAAAAATTATAGTACTGTATAAATAAAGAGTACTGTACAAAGAAAGACACCGAGGATCTATAAGTACAAGATGGATAGAACTGTACCAAAAAAGACAGGTCATAAGACTGAGCTCTGCCCCTCTGTGTAAGCAAAAAGTTGTTAATAGGTCATTGAACCAGGAGTATCTGTAATCCATCAACTGGACCTCTTCTGTCATAGTCAAGACAAGGACTCTCAGGTCTCATAGGTCCAATTTCTTACTATCTTTATTTTTTGAGACAAGGTGTTATTATGTAGGCCAGCCTGGCCTTGAACTCAGAGTGATCTTGGAAGCCTCAACCTCTCCTGGGGTAGGATTACAGGCCTGGCCCACCACACCCAGCTTGTTGGAACCCTGTGCTATGATTTTATGGCTTAACCATTGCACCTGCCTCTGGGATGTTTCTATTGTTCTGTCTTCTTGTCACACACTTGGCCACATTTGGTCTCTGGGCAGGGGTTGGCCTGAAGAAGCTCTTGCATAAAATCCTGCTGTAATCATCTCAGGTCAGAGGCAGCCCCCCAACCTGTGACCCCAGTGGTCAGCACCAACCTGATTCATTTTGGGGTAACAGTGGTCAGATTTCCCGATGACACGGGAGAGCATGGCCCAGTTCCCCACTTCAAATGTGAGTCGTGTTCTCTAAAATCAAAGAATTAATTTTAGGAATGACGGAGGTTTGAGTAGGAAAATTTTATTGAGAAAGAAAGCTTCTGCCTAAGAGACAGAAGGGGGGAACCCGGAAAGATGGGCAACGCACTCACGTCACTTCTCAGAGGGCTTTCATGGAACAAAGCCATGAGGTGGGGCAGGTCTAAGTTGGAGGCTTCCAAAAAGACTCAAGGAGGTGGAAAAATTAACAGTTAACCAATGGGTAAAGTGGGGGTTGCCAATAAGATTTAAAAGAAATGGGTAAACCAATGGAATTACAACAAGTACAGTTGTTTAAGCAATCTTGATTAAATGAGGTCCAATGAGAAATCAAATCTTATAGGGTCTTTTTGATCCCAGGTGAGCCAAATTCCTGGCCCTTTATTCCAGGGAATTTGCAATTACTATATTCCTGGGGAGGGGGTGGTTCTGGATCTTGACTCCTCATCCACTTAAGGACTTATTCAGGAGAATGAGGCCTATCAATCAGTGTTATCCAGAGTTCGGCTGATGTCTTGACTTTGGTAAGAATTTCCCTTGAGATTTTTCAAGGGCCTGCTCAGTCTATCTGTCTGCTGTATGTCTAACTGGCTTTTCTACCTGTAATACCGAGAGACCGTGCAAAAAGCAGTGGTCACATGTATCTGTTACAACAGGCTCAGGGAGGTCACCAAGGCCCTGATGAGACTCCTGCCTCATCTCAGAGCGGATTGGCTAGGCCAAAATCCCATCTCGGATGAGGGCAAAGTCACTTCAGCATTCACTCCAGCTCCCAGGCCTCCCCAGACAGTGGCAATGGTACAAAAGGCAGAGCAAGAACCCCAAGCCCTTTCCCCTCACTTTCACTTCTATTTTTATTTTTATTCCCCCATGCTTTTGGATATTATCCTCAAGGTTTTCAGTAAGCAAGAGAAGGACTCGAGGATCAGGAAGGCGAAAGTAGAGCATGAGAGAGACAGACACCAGGTCTAGTACAGGGCTGCTGCTACACGTCAAGCCCTGCCCGCAAAGAACACTTCAGACTTCACCAAATAATAGCAAGATGCCTCGACTTTTACTAGTGTTTCTGGGGCAGACAAGGCAGATACTGGAGCCCACGGCAACAGGAAGGTCACTGAAGAGCGGCTGCCCTGCCCCCCTTGAGAGGGAGGCCATCAGCTCCACAAGACCCCAACTCAGTCAGGACTCATTCTCCAGCGTCCTCTTCTTGTCTTGAGAAACAGGATCATGAGGACGGTGGCCAGGTGGCCTGTCCAGTTCCCACTCTTCTCATCCCTCCTGATACAGGTGCCAAGGGCTCGGCCCTAACCTTCCAGGCCAGGCTTTCTGGTCCTTGATCTTCCTTAAGGTCACAGGTTTAGTTGTCTGTGCATCTGGCTCAAATGGGACACTGTGGTAGACTGCGAGGTACCTTTGATCACTACTCCAAATCCTTCTTATCTAATTTAGAGCCCTCTCCTATTCATCCTTAGGGCTCCCTCACACAGACCTCCCGCTTTCGGGATTCAACTCCTCTGGAACCCTGGGATATTACCCTGCAGAGACACGTGCCAAACTACTCTCAAGGACCCACATTCTTTTCTTTTCTTTTTTGAGACAGGGTCTCACTTTTGTAGCTCAGGCTAGCCCTGAGCTCAGCCTTGAACTCACAGCAATCCTCCTGCTTCTGCCTCCCAAGTGGTGGGATTACAGGCTTGAGTCTCCACACTGGCATTGTTGTATGTGGTTACCAGGGATTGAACCTGGCCCTTGCCCTTGCAAGGCAGGGACTGGAACCACCGAGCTAAATCCCCAGTCCCCACATTCTTTTCTTTAAAGACTCCCCATACTCCCTCAGGCCCAAAGCTTTTAAGGGACTAAAGCCACTTATTAACAAAACTCTGGGCTCCTGAGCCCCATGAATTCCCCTAATTTTGGAAGTATAAAAGCCTGGCAGTTCCTACAGATTGGCACAAGACCTAAGGGCCTTTGCTGTGGCAGAGGTCCCATCTGTTGTCCCATAACCCCCCATCCTTATATACTTCTTAGACAGAGAAGGCTTCCGTGTTCCCAGAGCTGCTCCTCACAAAATACAATCAAAATTCTCTCTATTCTGGCCAAATGTGGCTATAAAATCAGCCCCCCAAAGGCAAAGATCTCCTTACAACAAGTCAAGTTTCTAGGGGTCATCATTGCCCAGGGCACTTGAAGCCTTTCTGGTTACCAAAAAGACCTCATTGTTAATGTGAACGCCCAGCCTCTAAACAACAGGTTACAACTCTGGGCCAGATTCTGTCAGATCCAGATTCTTTGGTTTTGTGCAACAGCCAAACCCCTCTGTAAAGGCGTAACGGGGCCCAAGGATAATCCCTTACATCGGAGCCCCAAGATGAGACAAGACTTCATTTACTACTCTAAGCCCTCACCATTTGTAACCTCACCAAGCCCTTCTCCCTCCTTGTTCATGAAAAAGAGGTACCCTCAGGTGGATGTGGTAGCATATACCAGTAATCCTTGGGAGGCTGAGGCAGGAGGATCACTGTGAGTGCAAGACCAGCCTTGCCAAATAATAAAAAAAAAAGGTGGCCTTAGGGATCCTAGCCCATCTCTAGGACTCCTAATGCCCAGTGGCATACCTCTCTAAAGCCCCACATACAACAGGTTAGGGTTGCCTGCATGTGTAAGGGGCTAGGCAGCAGTCAGCCTTCTTGTACCAAAGGCCACTAAATCAATCCCTGTATTATAGGTAGAAAAGCTAGTCAGACATATGGCAGGCAGATGATAGGGCTGGCCCTTGAAGAACTCACAAGAAGGGAGACTCTGGCCAGAGGTCAAGGACCTTAGCAGAACTCCCAGATAACAGTGACTGATAAGGCCTCATTCTCCTGAATAACTAAATTGATGGGGTGTCAAGATCCAGGTACACCCCCTTCCCAGGAATGCAGTAATTGCAAATTCCCCAGGGTAAAGGGCCAGGAATTTGGCCCACCTGGAAGAGTCTCCTGATCAAAAACATCCTGTACGAATTGATCTCTCATTGAGCCCTATTTAATCAAGATTGCTTTAAACAACTATACTTGTAATCCTATTGGTTAACTATGGTTTGGCCATTTCTTTTAAATCTTATTGGAAACCCCCACTTTAGTCACTGGATAACTGTTAATTTGTCCACCTCCTTGAATCTTATGGGAGGCCCCTACTTTGAGCTCGCCTCACCTCGTGATTTTAGCCCATAAATTCCCCCTGGGAAAAGTGACTCTGGGTTCCCCACCTTTCAGGGCTCCCCCTTCTGCCTCTCTTAGGCAGAAGCTCTCTTTCTCAATAAAACTTTCCTACTCAAACCTCTGTCGTTCCTAAAATTCATTCTTCAAATTTAGAGAACACAAATTTGCGTTTTAAGTGGAGAGCTAGGCCTTGCTCTCCTGTGTCACCTGGATAGGCCCCAGATGTTTACAGCCCTGCTGTTCTGAGACTATATTCAACGGTCTCTTGGCAGACTTCCCTCCTGCCCAGCCCCAATACTCAAGCCTCCCTCCAACACTCCGGCTCCAGACTCTCAGCTTCCCCCGAGACCCGAGGCCAGACCCGTGGGACTTGACTCCTGAGCTCCCTGGCTTGCTCTACTTGGGGGAATTCCTCTCAGCTCACCCTTGGTGCTCCTCCTCCTTGGGGTCACAGTCAGCGCGGTCACACCTCCAGTCTCAGACTTTGCCTACCTGCTGGCTACCGGAAAGAGCTGGCACACTGGCCTTCCCCTCACCGTCAAACACAGCACACGTTCACCTGAGCACACCAAGTCTTCCAGCTGAGGAGGACGCGTGTTGCGAAAGTGCAAATCCTACTCCAGTAATGCTGATTTAGAAAACCAGCAGATGGAGGACTAGCCAAGCCGCAGAGAGCTTGCCTGGCACACGCCAGGCCTTAGGTTAGATTCCCAGCACCACAAAGAGCCCTTCGCTTAAAGGGGACCGATTTCATGTCATCCTTGTGAGACTGTGTTTCTGGATTGCTCTTACGACTTCAAGTCCAAGCAGCTCACTCATTCCCTGGCCAGTGGGCAGCACTGGGAGGCAAACGCTATGGTCCAGCAGTGACTACACTCAGGGTGGGGGCAGGGACAGAGGGGCTGTTGTGCAGTACCGTGCATGGCGGGGATGCCTGCACATGCTCCCCCCATATTTACCTAGCTGCAGCTGTGACAGGCTATCGGGGGCCTCAAACTGACACCCTTGTGGATAATGGTGTAGTAGGTGATACACATACATGAGATGATGGGATAGTCCAGAGGATGGGTAGGAATCAAGGAGAGAAGGAAGCAGAGCACAGGGGAGGACACGTGGTAATGATAGTGTGAGTGGACCAGAGGCATCAGCCCTCGTGCCCTGAGAGAGCAGGATTAGTGCGGAAACTGGCCAGGAGAGGAAGGACTGCGCACATGCCAGTGAGCAGCTCGGTGGCTCACACGGGGCCTGGGAGTGGGATAGTGAATGCTCTGTCACCACCTTGGAATTCTATTTATTTTTATTTTTTGAATTTTAAACTTAAAGGTATTCACATCATCTGGCCCAAGACATCTTGAAATTTTATTTTTTATTTTTATTTTTTGGCTTTTGAGACAGGGTCTCTCTGTATAGCTCAGACTGGTGTGGAACTCATGGCATCCTCCTGCCTCAGCCTCCTGAGTGCTGAGATTACAGGTGTGTACCACCACACTTTCCTCATTTTGAAATTTTAAATACTTTTCTTTTAAAACAAGAGTCCCTGTGTTTTCATTCAGTACCACCTTCAGAGTATAAGGCTGGAACACTTTCCCTCTGCCACCCTCAGATGGCAGAGCCAGCCAGCGAGCACCCACTGGTCCTGCCTCTACTCTCAGTGTGGTGGCTGCTCCGAGAGCTGTGAAGTGTGGGACAGAGAAGGACAGGCCCTGCTGGGCCCCGGCAGAGGAAAGTGAAGACAAGGGGACTCAGAAGTGGTGCTGGTCACTGGAACCCAATTCATTAGCCAAGGTCCCTCAGCGACACCCACCCTCGGGACCTACAGTCCAAACCCAGGCAGGAGAATGGCCCATGTGATAATCGGTCATCTCCTCGCTGTTTACTCGACAATCCACCCCTCCCGGCAGGAGTTTCTCAGAGGCTTCCTGTTCGCTACAGTTCGGATTCGGATCTTTCTTGGGAGGCCTGGGTTTCCTGCTGAAGCCAGCACATGCTCACTCGAGCTCACCTTCTGGAGCTTTGTGATGCCCTTTATTAGCAGACTGTACTGTATCCCAAGCCCCACCCCCCATAAATGTTATTGGCTGTCATCATCTCTTTCATTTCTAGACGGATTTCAGAATGACTTTGTCAGGTTCAACAGTCCTCATATGTGACTCTCATTAAAGTGAAATTATGCACTCATAATATCTAGAATATGTGAAGTTTAATAAAATAATCTACATCATATTACAGCAAAATATGCATATCAATGTTTATAGCAGCACAACGGATAATGGCTAAATCTATATATCCATCAACAGACAAATGGATAAAGAAAATGTGGTATATATACATGAATTCAAGACATTTGTAAGAAAATGGATACACTTTGAAAACAATCTTAAGTGAAATAAATCAGATACACAAGCTTAAATACTGTCTGGCTTCTCTCATTTGAGTAATCAAAGTACAAATAAAGAGGAAAATAAAAGATAGAGAAAAGAAAATAGGGAGATAAATCTTTTGCAAAAGGGAAGGGGACCAAGAGATGGGAGGGGCAGGTGGGCTTGAAAAGATAAAGATGTGTCATGTCCATGTACCAACTATCCACAATCAATGTAATCACTACACGGCAACTATCAACTAAAAAATAATGAAAACCAGAAAAGGGGTCTAGAGACAGGAGGGTGTGTGTGTGTGGGGGAAAGGGAATAAAAAGAATCAAGACCAGTATCATGTACCCAGTATCTAAGATGAGTGCAAACATCATGTACTGCAAACATGTACTAATACTACATGTGTTCTGGTGGCTGTCACAGTGGCGCACACCTGTAATCCCAGCAGTTGGGAGGCTGAGGCAGGAGAACAGCTTCGAGTTCAAAGCTGGGTGGGGTTTCTTAGTGAGTTCAGGGCCAACCCAGACTACATAGTGATACTTTGTCTCACAGAAGTAATCTATTTTATTACTTCTGCTAGGCTTAAGGATCTTCTTTAAATGTACTCAGTACCTTCCTGTCAATTTGATCTTCAAATATTGTTTTATGTTTTCTTTCTTTTTAATATTTAGCACTGGGGATTGAGCCCAGGGCCTTTGCCATGAGCTACTTCCCCATGCCTTCCCTCTTTTTTCTTCATTCATTTATATATGTTTGTCTAGTTGGGGGGCTTTTTGAAACAAGCTCTCGCTTTGTAGTTCTGGCTAACCCTGAACTTACTATGTAGTCCAAGAAAGCCTCGAACTCACAGCAATCCTCCTGCCTCTGCCTCTTGGGTGCTAGGATTAAAAAATAAATAAACGTAAGTTTTTAAAAACTAAAAAGAATCCATAAACATCATGGGCCAAGAATTTAGCTCAGTGGATCCAGCACCTGCCTTGCAAGTGCAAGGTCCTGAGTTCAATCCCCACTACTAAAACAAACAACAACAAAAAAAACCCTCCAAGTGCCGGGATTACAGACGTGTGCCCCTACATCCTCTGTGTTTCTCATTTCTGCAGCAAGAATGAAACTTGCTATGTTAGCTAATAAAATGCCCATTTCCACTATTTCCTGGACCTCATGACCGTTGCTTCTCTCCAGGGCATCTGCGGCTGGCTCTGGCAGAGGATGACTTGGCAGAATGGAGGGAAAGGAAGCCAACTGTTATCAGATTTGGAACAGCAGACGGGGAAGTGACCGAACCCACACAGCAGCTGACTCAGTGTGGCCTCTGGACCACAGAGAGATGGAACAAACTGAGACGCAGTGTTAGACACAGCTGCGGTATTCAGGCACATGACTGGCTGACCCGCTACGAACAGTGTTAATCCGTGACATCTGGAGAATGGGTCTGTCAAGATCATATGGGAAATGCTTCTTCAGACAACAAGTCTTTAGATTTAGAGGAGCAAGATCAGACCTGAAGCAAAGTCACAGCTGAGAACAAGGGTCAACACAGCCGCTCCCAAGGTCAAAGTCAGGGCGAGACAAACTGCATCTCAGCCTGCTGTGGAGCAGGCACCCGAGGTCAGATGCGTCTCCTCTGAGGAGGCCTCGCTGCTATGTGACACCTTCACCCGAGGTGAAAGCTGTCGGGGGCGGGATGTGCCCACAGTGACCACGAGTAATTTTCCATCACCTGGTGGAATGGTGACTCACTGAAATTTTTTTTTAAAGCAGAAAAACTTAGAAAACCTTATTTCTGGAGTCTGTGGAGTGAGATGCAAGCGTGGTTGGGCATTCACCAGAGTAATAGAAGTCAGTTGGCACTTTTATCCTCTTTCTGATTTCAATGGGGCTGCATCTGGTATATTTTTTAGGTATGATGTTTGTTATTAATTCTGCCAAGGATGTCAACATCCCTCTATTTGAAGCTAGGATTTTGATGTTTTTCAAAATGTTAGATCAGAAATAGATATTGGATTCCATTTTATGCCTTTTTGGTCTCTATCAAGGCAGTCACATGATTTTTTTTCTCCTTCACCTATTAAGGTATTACATAAGAGATTTTAATATACCTTTGACTTTGCCTCTTTGTTTTAACCACAGATAGATTTATCTACTTATAACTTGTTTGCAATCCTAAAATCAACATTTATAGGTGAGCTTGGTATGTACATTTTAAAAACACAATCTTTGGACAAGCTCTGATAGGGAGTTATATGGGGCTTTTAGAAAACAAACCATGTTTCCGAGCTTTTCTCATACTCTTGATTCTATCCCCAAACCCCAGTAACGGATCAAACTCAAAACCCTGTGCTTGCAAGGCGGGCATGGTACCATGGAGCTAAATCCCCAGCCCTTTAGATTCTAGAATGTAAAACTACCTATTCTCTTTCTTAAAGGATTACTAGAAATTCTCCACAATATCATTCAACTGGGGCTGAAATTTGGGAAATACTTTTATGCCGCCACACCTGGCTTGGGGGAAAGACTTCTGATGGCTTTTTCCTATCTATATGATTTGATCTACCCTATTAGTTGGTCTATTCAAATTCTCCATTTCTTTATGAGTCAATTTTAGTAATTTATATTTTAGTTTTTAAAACATTCCCAGGTGTGCTAGTGCATTCTTATAATTCCAGCACTTGGGAGGCTGAAGCAGGAGGATCATTGCAAGTTTGAAGCAGTCTGGACTACATATTGAGACCCTGTCTCAACCCTCCGCACACCCCCCAGAAGAAAATCCTAATTATTTTGAGCCGAGGACAGAGCTCAGCAGTACGGCATCGCCTAGCATAGAGGTCCTGGGTTCAATCCCAGGACTGGAGAAAAACCCATTTATTTCAGTGTCTGAATTCTCACATGCCGTTGTACTTGGGTTACATTATCATCACAGCATCTTGCTCTCCCATGCATGTGCTCTGGTCATTTGACAATTCTGGATACAACGTGTTGCTATGTAGCTTAGGCCAGCCTGGATCTCTCGGTTCCCCTGCCTCACCTCCTGAGTGCTGGGATGGAAACTTCCTCTTGTTCCCCTTCGATTCTCCTCTGCTTGCTTTTCTGCTCCTGAATCTCTCCATGAGCTCAAAGGAGGCTGCTTTTGTCCACTGTCAGCAGTGTGCTCTCAATTTCCTGTTCTAATACCAGACATACCAGCACTTTCTCTGATCTCGTCTCTCAGATGTAGAGGGCCCGCTATGGGGGGAGGTGGGCTGGACCCCAGTAGGGGTGGGGTGGCAGATGGCTCTGGCCTGTGACACAGAGGGCTCTCCAGCCCGCTCCGCCTGCTTCTCTCCTGAGGCCCCTTCTGCCTCCCAGCCCTGAACAACGTCGAGGTCACCTGCTGTCACCTCACATCATGCTGTGGGCTCTGTCCCATCTGTCTAGGATGCCCATGTCCCATGTCTTGACCTGGACAGTACATCCTTGACTTTCACACTTTTTGACAATTTAAAATTTACACTTAAGCTTCATGTATTTTTGTGCATGTACTATATTTTACAATGAAAAATCATCTGTGTATAGTTATCATCTGCATTTTTTTTCTGGAGAAAGACAGTGACCAACTTAATAAGGAGTTTTTAACATTTTTTCTCAGCACAATTCTGTATGAAATTACTTTTGACTCTAGAAGATGATACAGGTAGCAGAAAACCTCCCTGGCTGGCCCCAGGGATCTGATTCCTCCACAACCTCAGCTGCACCCAGGGATTTCACTGCATGCCGTCTCCTCCTGGACGGCAGACACCCAGGCCTCTGTCCTCACGCCAGACTGTCAGCTCCTCGCCGGCTTGAACCTCAGGACCTAATCTTTGCCAGGTCTGGCTCTGCACATGCCTGGAGGCTGGCTCAGGACCTCGGTTCCCTTGCTGATTCAGGATACTATTTTTTTTCTTTATCTTCAATCACTATTACTTCTAACACAATTTTTCTTACAGAAGAAAAAAATAATGAGCTGGATTTGGTGGCTCCCCTCTACAGCCCCAGCTACTCTGGGCGACTGAGGTAGGAGGATTGTAAGCCTGCCTGCCAGGCGACTTCGTTGCCTGCTGGGCAACTTAGCAATTTAATGAGATCTTGACTCAAAATAAAAACCAGAAAGGGCTAAGGATATAGATCAGGGCAAAGGCTATGGTTTCAATCACCAGCGCTGAGGAGCAGCAGAGAAGGACGTGGCACTTCCACAGGAGGCAGAGGCTAAAAGAATGGAGCAGTGCCCGAAGTCTCCTGTGGCTGGGTCACAAGTATGGGAGAGGGCAAGGCACCAGGCTAACAGTGGCAGGTGTGACACCTGCAGTGGGGACAGGGGGTCCAAGCAACGAGTGGAATGACACTGTTTAGGACACCACACTGATGAGGGTGGGTGGTGGGACTTGAGGGATAGGTACCAGCAAAGAGACGATGCTGGGGCCCAGGAAGGAACAGAAAGGGAGGAGAACAGAGCACTCGAACTGCATCAGACGCAGGGACACGATCAGGACTCAGATGCCGGATCATAACTCGTTTTTCCTTCCATTCATTGCACGGAAATAAAAGATGGCAAGTGGATGTTGTTTGCTACACAGGCAGCTAGGACACTCCAACCCAGGCCAGCAGACTGTGGGTGGCCACAGGGACACCACTCACCTGCGCTGTGTCAAGTCAACCGACACACCTCCTCTTTTACCTCACCCGAATGCCAGAACAACATCGCAATACCAAGCTCCCCCAGACTCCGAGAGTGGTGATGTGGAGGCCAAGCACACCTAGGACCGGTTAGCAGCTAAGAATCAGACTTTACGCTGACTTCAGATGAAAACAATGGATAGTTCAAAAAGCTAGGAGGATTTTAAATGGTTTCACCAGCAAGCAGGGATAAATGTATGAGAAGACAAATGTCTAACCTGATCTGTGTATACATGGTGGGAACATGAATTGAAATAGCATGTAACCCCATAATAGGTTTTTGTTTGTGGCATTTTAAAAAATTTAGGAGCTATGGGTGGTAGTGTGTGTCTATGGTTCCAGCTGAGGCAGGAGGATCCCTTGGGTCCCAGAGTTCAAGGCCAGTCCAGGCAACACAGCAAGATTACCTCCTCAAAAATAAACTCAAAAAACAAAAAGAATTATATTTGAGGGCAGAAGTAATCAGTGGTAGAGCATGCACTTGGCTTATGTAAACTGCTGGCTTCAATCCCCAGCACTAAAAACGGAGGGGAAGAAGTGACTCGTACTTACTTACTTTACAAAAATTCAAGGTTTTGATTTGTGTACTTTTGTTATAAAAAAATAAAATTAAGTAAAAGAAAATCAGTTAAGGGCCTGCTTCTCCCAACTTTGAACAACACAGCGAAGAGCCTTCTTATACACTGGCAGACATTTGGATGGGCTTTGGAGACTGGGTTTCCAACTGTGAGCGTGCGAAACACTCTAACGTTGCGGTGGGAGTGGCAAGGTGAGCAGGGCGGTGGGAAGAGGTAGACATTGAACGCTAAGTCTCAGCCTTCTTTGGCCGTGTGTCTCCCAATGTTGACACCCAGTGCTATCTGGGAAAGGACAGCCTCAGAAAAAGACCTAGCCAATGCAGGCGAACTACGGTACATTAACTGTGCTTTTCCTTCAAGACACAAGATGTTGATGTAAAATTGTTTTTTGTAAACTAAAACCTCAGCATTCAAACGTAACTGCAGAGCTGGCACTTTGCATTAAGTGGGTTTGGGACTACAGTCTGGCACTTGTCCCCAGGTCTGCCGGCACAGCTCTGCAGGTTCTGGCTGTGTGTCCCAGCGAATGCAGACTGTCTCATGACTCAGTCTCCATCACGGGCAGTTCTCCATCTGCCCCCATCTGCAACCAACACCCCGACATCCCTACACTGTTGGGCATGGGGCCCAGGGCCTGGCCTACGCCCAGGCACTCTACCACCGAGCTACACCCGGTGCACTCGAATCAGTTGGTATCCTCCTTTGTTTGAGAAAGTGCCTTGCTGTGTAACCCTGGCAGGCTTTGCACGCATGGTGATCCTCCTGCCTCAGTCTCGTAAGTGCTGGGATTACAGATGCGTGCCATCACCCCCCAGCTATCCTGTTCACCATGACCTCACAGGCAAGGATCACCTGAAGGGGACTGAAACAAAGCAGAGAAAAAGAAAATGCAACAGAAGACAGACGCGAAGGTGGGTAGAAACATTCAAAATCAGGGCTGGCGTGTAGCTCGGTGGTGGAGCTACACTGTGCAACAAGTGCAAGATCCTAGGTGCCAGTCCCAGTACCCACCCTGTCCCCAAGTCCTGAATACTCCAAGGAAAGATCATTCATCTGTCCTTTCTCAAAGGTTATTATTAGTTGTCCTCTGTCCAAAGCACAGTTAAGCTGCTCAGGATATCAGTGATCTAAATAAAATTCCAAGTAAGAAATCATATCAAAAGTTGTAAAAGTTAAAAATATACAACAAAGCTAAAAAAAAAATACAAAAAGAACTTTTGTTTGTTTCAAGACAGGGTCTCTCCTTTTTTTTTTTTGAGACAGGGTCTCGCTTTGTAGTTCAGGCTGGCCCTGAGCTCAGCCTCCAACTCACATCACAGCAATCCTCCTGCCTCTGCCTCCCGAGTGCAGGGCGGTGGGGTTACAGGCGTGAGCCAACACGCCCAGCACTGTGGTATGTGGTACTGGTTGCTGCTGGGCATGAGTCTCCACACCCAGTATTGTATGTGGCTACTGGGGATTGAACTCTGCCCTTGCACTTGCAAGACAGGCACCGGAACCACTGAGCTAAATCCCCGGCCCAAAAGAACACGTTTAACAAGCAAAAAACGTATGATTTCTATTTACCAATTATACTGTAGTAATGATGGGAGGAAAGGGAACAGGCAGACTTCCGCTCTTCTAAGCTCATATTCTGACTGGAGTGAGACAGCTGTGGAAGTAAGCAGTGTACTCCAAGTGCCAGCTGGTACTGAAGTCAGCAGAGGGAGAAGGAGCTGATGCTGAGAACAGGACAGTCCCATGAGGGCGAGGTGTGGTGTGACACATGGGGAGGGCTGGGCAGACGGGATTTGAGCAACAGTGTGGAGCGGGAGGTCTGGGGCCTCAGCTAGGTCAGGGCCCACAAGCAGGCTGCAGGGTGGAGGCCTGAGGAGGATGCTGGAGAGGGGAGGTGATGCAGGGCAGGTCTGGTGTGGGAAACTGCAGTGGGCCTCTGAGAGTAACATGACATCTCTCAAAGGGATTGCTCGCACTGTACGCTAGTAAGTGAAGCTTTATCCTGATAAGAATACAGTAAAATAATAGAAGATGCTATGGACACAAAATGAAACTCGACTGCTGTGAGGCTATAACAGGGTCCTTAGACATTAGAAAAAGATAAAGTACTGTAACACAAGAGTTGAAGGAGAAACAGAATCTTCCATAAAGCAAAATAGTGAAAAAAAGAGAGAAAAAGGTTAGCAGTTAGACAACACCAGAAATAGGAAATAGCAGCCTGTTAAAGAAGTCACTGAAGAAATCTACTGTAGAATGTTCTAGTTTCCAGACTGAAAGGGCTCAGAGCACCTAGCACTAAGGACAACAGGAGTTGGATTAAAAACAGGCCAAGACAGGTGACTACGATATTTAGAGCACTGGGGACCACTGTATAAACATCCAGAGAAAACAGCAACAGCCAAGAGCCAAGACTCAAGGGGCAGAACGTGTCCCCACAGATGTCACACAGGAAGCCCACAGGCGCTGCAGGTGAACGACAACGCCCCGAGGAAAGAGCTCTTCGGATGAGATGGGTGGAGACCCAGAGATTTACACACCTGGGAGTCAGTCTGGGCCTCACTACGGATGGATGTGCAGTACATGGTGCAAGCTGTGAACTCTGGAGAAAATTAATGGCTGCGTGAGAGAACTTAAGTCCTAGTGTCCTTCCTGGCTTAGCTGTGAACAAGATGTACAGATTCTCAGCAATGTGAGTGTTAACAGTGACCCAAGTGAAACACTGCAGTTACGTGGTAAGAACAAAGGGACTAAAAGTATGTGTCCCTCCCAGAGGACAAGCAGGGAGCAGAGATAAATACATAAATAAAACCAGCTGAAACATCCTGAGATGGGAACACTTCCTGTCCATATCAAACTTACTACTCAGATTCATCAGGGGCAGCTGAGTGTGTCTCATAGTGACAGGGAGGAGGGACTGTAGATGACTAAGTCTCAGGGTGTGCCTTACAGAACTTAAAAAAGAAAAACGTGTGCAATGATAATAATCTGAGAAGTAAAGCAAAATTCTGTTCATTTCTTGCAGCTCATAATTTAAGTCCTGTGTCATGTAGTCAAGCTTGGCTCCCAACTCAGACCAGACTATAAACTACAGCACCACTATTAGTGGAGATCTGGCAGGTCCCCATCCCCACTAGCCAGAGTCTAGTAAGCCCCTCTCAGTGACATTATTTCACATCCTATTGGTCCTCGCTTTCCCTCAAATTCACTTTCTGTGGCAATGATTTTTAAATCATTATTTATTGCTATTACTTATTTTGTTTATTTGGCCAGCTCGAGTATGACTCCCACTTTCTACTTAAGAAGGGTGAAAACTTTTGGTGGTGGACAAAGTGGATGATTTATTTTTGAAGCCTAGCAATGGGTTATGTCTGTAATAGGTACTTGAAAAGCATTTCATAGAAAGTTTAAAAATAGAGTTCAAGGTGAATATGCAATTTAAAATCAAAGTCTAGAGATAAAAACCAAAGCTAAAGTTATGACTGATAATAGTTAAGACATGTGGAAGAACTAACTGCATTAAGACAGGGCCGTTTTCAAAGTTCTGGGCTCTACTTTTTTTTGGTTAATGTTTAAGTTGTTTTAATAAAGATATAATTTGCTTCCAAAGTACTCTCTAGTTCCAAGTTCCAGTGGCCCAGGGCTTTGTAATTGTAGGTCCAATCTGACAACAGCAGATGTGACTTAAAGACTCTGTGCCTACCTCCTTTGTTTTGCAAGATTACAAAGCCTTAATCTCCGCACATGGAGAAATTCATTCTTTTGCTGCCAATCTGATTAAGATTGCAGCGGTCAACAGTCCCTAGCCCTGAAATTTTAAAATGTGGCACTTGATCTTTCCGAATGTGTAAAGCTATAAAAAGTAAAATGGGGGGAAAAAAATTATAACACAACACAATGGGGGTCCACGTTTTTATACAGTGGATATATATTGCTAGGTGTGGTGGTGCATGTCTGGACTACATATCAAGATGCTGTCTCAAATAAAAAATAGGTGTATGTGCTTATATGCTTAGAATGTTTTTGCAAAGTAACACAAGGAACTTTACTAGCCAAACCTGAGAAGTGAGCTGGGGGAACAAATGCCCCCTTCACTAAATATTTTACTTTACATGTTATTTTGATGCTTTAAGTGTTTCCCTTCCAGCGGCATTATCTTTATAAAAAGGAGCAAACAATTTGGTTTGACTGAAACTACTTTGTCTGAGCTATGCTTTGCAAGAATATCAAGAATATCACAGCTTTTTTTTTTTGAGACAGAAGTCTTACTTTCGTAGTTCAGGCTGGGCCTGAGCTCACTATGTAGCTCAGGTGAGACTGAAACTCATAGCAATCCTCCTGCCTCTGCCCCCAAGTGTTGGGATTACAGGTGAGCCACCACACCTGGCACTGATATATGTGGTTACTGGGGATTGAACTCCAGACCTCGTGCTTGCAAGGCAGGCGCCAGAACCACTGAGCTAAATCCTCAGCACCCCGCTCCTTTTTTTTTTTTTTTTTGAAACAAGTTCCCACTAACCTTTAACTTGCTAAGTTGTCTAGGCCGGCCTTCAAATCATGATCGTTGTTCTGCCTCAGTCTCCCAAGTGTACTAGGCCAGCCTCAGTTTTCTATATTATATTATTCATTGTCAGAGCACAAGAATTTTAGAGAAGTGGCGTGGGGGTGGTGTAGTTCAGTGGCACCGTGCTTGCCTGGCAAGGTCATAAGTTTGATCACCAGTACTGCCAAAAAAACAAAAATACCACTCAACAGCAGTGGAGTCCCCAGGTTCCCCTCCATTACCAAATGCATCAAACTTGGAAGCTGTTTCAGCCCTCCCTGTCCTCTGTTTGCTGAGTCCTATTCTTCACATACCTCACTCCACTTCAATCTGGTGTCATGGCTCTGAAGAGGCTGTCTAAACACACCCACATTTCGATGACTAGGCTCCAGCCTCCTGCACTGCAGCATACTACAGACTCTTCCTCTTCAGCTCCCCTGGGATGTTGAGCAGACACAATTCAGCACACCCAAAAGTAAACTCACCACCCATTCACAAAGCTTGCCCCATTCATAGTCCTCCAAATTGCAGCAGTGTAACCCAAGGATAGTCTACCTTCCCAAGCCTATAATCTTAAGTAAGTTTGACAGGAAAGTAAGGCACATACCTATGATCTTAGCACTTCAAGACACTAAGACAAGAGGACTACTAAAAATTTAAGGTCAGCCTGGGCTATGTAGTGAGGCCACGGCCAGCCTAACCACAGAGTGAGATTACCTCAAAAAAAAAAAAAGTTTGGAAAGTATAGTATAACTTATAGCAGCAGACACCTAAAAACAAAGGCAGTCTTGGGTAGTGGGATCAAAGATATCATCAAATCATTACAGAGGCAGAGGATTTAGCTCAGTGTAGTTCTGGCACCTGTCTTGCAAATGCAAGGGCTTGGGTTTGGTCCCAGTAACCACTTACAACAATGCTAGGCATGGTGACTCACACCCATCAGCAATCAGTACCATATACCACAGCACCAGTGTGGCGTGCATGGTGGCTCATGCCTGTAATCCCAGCACATGGGAGGCAGAGGCAGGAGGATTGTTGAGTTCAAGGCTGAGTTTAGGACCAGCCTGAACTACAAAATAAGACCTTGTCTCAAAAAAATAAAAAATAAAATAAAATCATTACAAGGTTTTCTGAAATAGGCTTAAAGTGAACTCATTAAAGTCTAGGATTTTGATTTTGACCTTTTAATTATTTTTAAATATGCATTACTTTTTGCAAGCAAGGAAACAGAATTAACCTAAGGCAATCTAGTCCTTAGTTAATAGGAGGGTTATAAACCCTAAACAACTTCTCCACATTTTTCATTAGGTAACAGCCAGAAGTCCAGTTCTCCAAGGCATGACATACAGAACATCTTGATCTACAAAGGACAAAATGACCCAAATAATTTACTGGCAACTCTACTGGGAAACTAGATAAGAGCTGGCCTAAGACTGGTTCTCAAAAGAAAATGTTTGTATTTTGAAAAATCACTCTCTAGTGTAAAAAATTCCTCGTTGCTGTCAATAGCAAAGCTAGTAAAAAACATTAAAGAAGGACCCATAGTGATCTTTGATTGACTCAGGTCTCCTACAGAATATGAGGGTATAAAGTACCTATTTTAAAAATAAATTACTTAGTAAGGAAATTTGACATATTGCATACTTGCATTTGCTGTAAGACAAAACATAACGAAGACTATTTCAGAGAAGCCCTCGGCTTTAAAGAGGGGAGCAGCAGTACTTTCCACTACAGAATCACTCACTGCTTTTCAAGATAATTAACAGTGTTATTCTTCCATGGTACCTACTCATGTGAATTTGTTGAGCTTTTGCCAGGGCGAGAAATGAAAACACAGCCTGTCCTAATTAGCTAATTGTAAGCTCAGTGAATATTTTTGGGATGGACCCAGAAAACCTGGCCACTCATTTGTTAAATAACTACTGGTTGCAAAATTCCTCAGCCCTTAGCTAGGTTTCTGCTCAATATTATAAAGCTAGGTGTAGTTCCACTGTGACTCTTCTTCAGGCTGAGGAACTAATCATCAAAATCCGGAATGTCATCGTAGGAGTAACCCCGGTAGCCTTTGGATGCGTAGTAGGCAATGCGCAGGTGGTAAAATCCTGGCAGAAACACCAGAATGCCAATGATCAGGACGGGAACGGCACGGTCTGCCCCCTGGTGGCAGAAGGAAAACATTACAGTCAGGCCAAGCAAGTTACATATTTTAAAATATGCCACAGACCCAATCTATAGATTCCTGTCTTCTGAATACCTTCTTTGGGTAGGACAGTACTAAGGGAAATGTTTACACCTCTTTTTTCCCTGATTACAAACTGCCAGAAAAGTGCAAAGTACCAAAAACTTAGAAGGAAAATTATCCATCCTTTATTTAGATAGGATTGGCTTATTTCCTTCTGTTCCTTTTTCAAAGTTCTTAGGTGTGAACATACCATGCAGTGTCTTGTAAATCTCTTTACAATAAGCACTTGCCAATATTAAAAATTCTTCATATGTTTTAACTGTACATAACATTCCAATGAAATCGATATATCTCAATTCACACCAGTGCCCATACAGCTGTCGGATACTGGTTCTTTTTCTCTTTCCATATCCCTACAGAACACCACCATAAACTTCTGTGCTTTTCTTTTTTTTTTTTTTAGGTTTTTTGAGACAGGGTCTCGCTTTGTAGGTCAGGCTGGCCCTGAGCTCAGCCTCAAACTCACATCACAGCAATCCTCCTGCCTCTGCCTCCCGAGTGCTGGGATAACAGGCATGAGCCACCATGCCTGGCATTGTGGTATGCAGTACTGATTGCTGCTGGGATGAGTCTCCACACCCAGTATTGTATGTGGTTAACCGGGGATCGAACCCGGGTCCTTGCGCCGGAACCACTGAGCTAAATCCCTAGCCCCTAAACTTCTGTGCTTTTCTTGGTCTGTATCAGAATAAGTTCAGGACAACTTAGACACTGTTACATATGGGGACAGCCCAAGAGAAATAAGCACTGAACACTCTGTTATGTTCTAGGACATTACCTTGTCCCTCGACAGGGGCTACCACCACGTGGCGGTCTCTACAAACCTCTTGGCTCTTGCTGATTGGAGCATATCTGTGCTACTACACAGCTACCTCTTATAAACCAGGAATCCTGGCTGTGGACAAACCGCTCAAGAGCTCAGAGGTCAAGTTTGCCTACCTGACAACACCCATCTCACAGAAATGATGCCAGACATTTGTTTGTTTCTCATGTTGTTTTTGCAGAACTGAAGACTGAACTGAGGCTTTTTACTGACCTACATGCAAATCTTTTTAAAATTCTGTTTAATTCTGTTTAAATTCTGAACCAGGGTCTTGCTATATAGTTCAAGCTGGCCTCAAACTTGTGGTGATACTCCTGTCTCAGCCTCCTGAATTCATTGCTGGGTTTACAGGAATGCACCACCATGCCTGGTTTAATGTTTTATTCTGAGTCAAGGTCTTCCTAAATTGCTTAGCCTGGACTCGAATTTGTGAGCCTCCTGTCTCAGCCTCTTAGGTCTGCTGGGATTACAGGAGTGGTCTGTAATGCCAAGCTATATAAACATGTCTTATCAAAGAACATAATAAAAATAAAATTTTTTTCTTTTTGTTGGAATCTGTTATACTAGATAGAATTTTTTTGAGACAGGGTCTTGCTTTGTAGTTCAGGCTGGCACTGAGCTCAGCCTCAAACTTACAGCAATCCTCCTACCTCTGCCTCCCAAGGGCAGGGATTACAGGTCTGAGCCACCATGCCCTGCACTGTGGTATGTGGTACTGATTGTTGTGTGAGGTTACCAAGGATCGAACCCGGGCCCTTGCACTTGCAGGCAAGTGCCAGAACCACTGAGCTAAATTCCCAACCCTATACTAGATAGAATATAAAAATGATAAACTCTAGCTCACATTTTATTTATTTATTTTTTTTTTAGGTTTTTTTGAGACAGGGTCTCGCTTTGTGGTTCAGGCTGGCCCT
>PVIR01013720.1:0-41815 GCA_004026965.1 Petromus typicus
CCCTTTTCTTCATATATTATTTCTTCAATACTGAAAAAACCTGATAAAATAACACCCCTAAATCAGTCTTATTAAGGTTAAAAACTCAAACTGATCTCAAAAGATAAAACTCTGTCTCTAGAAAGAGGTATTCAGTTGAGAGCTGTAAAGAGCACTTTACCTTCGTTATAGGGCAATGGATTGCCAATCTTCATTCCAACTGTTTCAGCTGATTTTAAAACTTGTAATTCCATCAAAATAACTACTCTCCTACAAAGGCAAATAAATAGAAACAAGTTAAATAAATACACGCAGAAGCCTTTCCAATGACAAGCTACTTAAAAAGCTTTTCCTCAATGATGATTTTGATAAAACTTTCCCTTTGTTAACTGTTTTTCATTACTGAATAACTTGAGAAATATATGATATCAATTCCTATGTAAGTATTTCTTTTAATCTTTCACGGCATCGCTATCTAAGCTTTTTATGATTGTAGGGTATTCATTTCTCAACCAGTTCCTTAATTAAAATGCTGCATATTCGCTAAATAACTTATATTCAAGGAGCCGTGGACATAGTAAGAATTTAGATTAGATTCTGAAACACAACAGTGTGTGGCCCAAAGAGACGATCAGTTTTCAGAAACACACTTTATCTAAACAATTACTTCTTCCCAATGAGAACCAATTACTACTTTTTTAAAATTAGTGCAGGTTAGTAATATAGAATAGAAAGTTTGGTTTCGAGTAATTTTTATTACTTACCTTTTTAAGAAGTTACAGGTCTTAGACTCATCTTTAACTGATTAAACCATTGCAATAACCTCCCCAAGACCTTAGACTCAAAACAAAGACCTTTAGCATGGGGATGGGTTGGAGCCTTTGCCTAGCATGTTTCATCTCCAATACTGCAAAAATTAATCAAAGTCAAATTTCTGACACAGCTGCCTAGGCTTTCCACAGCCTGGCCTTGATAACTTCTCTCCATCAATCTCACCACTCCTGAGCCCAAGTTTCTTTCAGTTCCTGGCATATGCTATGCTCCTTACAGCTGCAAGGCCCACGTACATGTTACCCTTGGATTATGATTTTTTTTCTAATACTGCTTTTAATCTCACACTCACTTTTTAGGTTTTATCTCAAGCATCGTTTCTCCAAGACATTTCTCCTATTCTCTCGCTTAGGTTTCTTTGTTCTGCTCCAGCTACAATGGTGATTTCTTTCCTTCAGAGCACCTCTCAGTTTTTAATTACATATTACTGTTCATTCTGTCTAGCTCCCTTTCTAGACCCTCCTTTGAATAAAGGCTGGTGGCCTTTGCTGCTTAATGTAACAATGGGTCCCCAGCTGTAAACACACATTTGAATGAGAATGTTGTGATCACGCCTGCTTTTTACAAAGAACTGCAACAGGAAGAAGAATTTGTGGAGAACTAAGTGGAGACAAGCAGCTGGACAGAGAGAAGGAATGAGGGAGGCTTGACCTGAAGCACCCGTGGTGATGAATCAGAGCCAAAGTTCAGGAACAATAACTCAAGTTTGCCTTTTATTCTTTAAATGGTGCAGCTGCTGTATTTTGCACTTTTACAGATAATTCATCAGTTTGCTTCTATCAGGTATCCCATCAGGGCTGTGCTATTTCAATAAAACAAGACTGAAGTGATCTCTCCTGAAAATGGATAGAGACCCTGTAAAACTAACTGCTATTTAGCAGTGAATATTTAACCACCTTTCCAAACTATCAAATCATTTCAGGACATATAAAAATGGAAGAGCTATCAATTATTTAGCATTACCCTAATATCAAAACCTAAAAGAAAACACACTCAAAAAAATTTCATCTTGAAATACATCCTAAATTAAATATTAACAAGATGAATACAACAGCATATTAAAAGAATACACAAATAGCATCTTACAAAGAATACAGATGTCAAAGACATGTTAAACATCTTTACAGAGAAGTAATCCAGACTGAAGGAGACTGTGTAAGGGAGATAATGGGACAAATGATCTGATTCTTTGATGAAAAGTAAGGGAGAAAAAGATCTGGGAAAGGGACTTACATATGTCAGGAGACTTCCAGGCCACTCCTCTGCTGGAGTGTGAACTTCACTCTGGACCCTGACTCAGTAAGAATACATACGCACATGTATACTGTACACACTCACTGACACAGCAATACATAAACATCCACCTTCAGAGGTGGATTGACCCATCTATCTGATGCCTGATATTTATTTCAAAAGAGACAAAAAGAGATGTAGAAAGGATGCAGACCACGGCTGGCCATCAGCTGATAATCTGAAGCTGAGTAATGGCCATGACGGGACTCTCCCAACGCGGTATTTTATCTACTTTCATGGATGCTTAAGATCATCTGGAATACGACAGGTTCTGGGGAGAGGGCAGGCACAGTGGGCGCACGTGTAAGCCTAACACAGGAAGATTTGAAGTTCTAGCCCAGTTCTTGTCTTAATAGGAAAAAAAGCAGATGGGGTGGGGAGGTAGCTCATGGGTACACCCTGGGTTCAATCCCTGGAACCACAAAAACAACAAAAACATTTTTTTTTTAAGGAGAAAAAAGGGAAGCTAAGAGGATTATCTTAAAGGAAGGATTTATTTTGTAAGAATGAAAGACTAGTTCAATATTAGATAATCTATTACATGATGTTAAAGGATTAAAAACAATGACCATATTGAGATATAGTGCAAGCTTTTTAAAAATTCAAGAGCAGGGCTGGGGAGTTAGCTCAGTGGTTCCGGCGCTTGTCTTGCAAGCACAAGGACCCTGGTTTGATCCCCCGGTAACCACATACAGCACTGGGTGTGGAGACTCACGCCCAGCAGTAACCAGTACCACATACCACAGTGCCGGGCGTGGTGGCTCACGCCTGTAATCCCAGCACTCAGGAGGCAGAGGCAGGAGGATTGCTGTGATGTGAGTTTGAGACTGAGCTCAGGGCCAGCCTGAACTATAAAGCGAGACCTTCTCTCAAAAAACCTAAAAAAAAAAAATTCAAGAGCAATACTTGAAAAATCCCTAAATAGAAGGAGCTAAAAGAAAGTCGTGAATGTGATAAAGTGAAGATATTTTATGATCACATCAAGCTGTGCAGTGAACTAACAGCATTTCTTTAAAAATCAGGGCACAGGGGCTGGGGATATAGTTCAGTGGTTCGGCACCTGCCTTGCAAGCGCAAGGGCCCGAGTTCAATTCTGGTAACCACATTCAACAATGCTGGGCATGGAGACTCACGCCTGTAATCCCAGCACTTGGGAGGCAGAGGCAGAGGCAGAAGGATTGCTATGAGGTCAAGGCTGAGCTTAGGGCCAGCCTGAACTACAAAAGTGAGACCTTGTCTAAAAAAAAAAAAAAAAAAAAAAAAAATTCAGGGCACAGCTGGGGATGGAGCTTGGTGGGCAGCACTTGCCTGGGAACCTCAAGGTCCAGAGTTCAATCCCAGGGACAATCAACCAATCAACCAATCAACAGTCAGGGCAAAAAGAAGGTACTTGCTGACATCTATGTTGTTTTGATGTTGCTAGCTAATTCAATAAGATTGAAATAAATAATATAAATGACAAGTCAGGAATAAGGAGATAAAATAAATTGTGTATCCTAAAAAAAAAATATACTGGAAATTTAAAGTGGCACAAACTATAGGCATGGAAAAAAACCCTAGTTATCAACTTTATAAATTTAATATGATCATCTGCCTTCTAACAGGACTTCTGCTTACTTTTTTAAACTTGACAATATAACCATAAATCTCATATGGAAGAATAAATGTGAAGGCTACCAAGAAAATCGGGGGGAGGGGGTGGGTTGAAAAAAGTAAAGGAATACATTGCCAAAAGTCAACCAAAACACTCTCCAGAATGACAGTTCAGCCGAAATTCTATGACACATAATTCTAAGTGTTAGGGAGAGTGTGCAGAAGCTCCATACTTCTGTGTTGCTGGCAAGAAGGTACATTGGCACAGCTGCTTTTGGAAAATAGTCTGGTAATTCCACAAAGGTACCATCTGATCCAGCAATTCCACTCCTGATCACAGCTGTCTGTCGGTATCCACAGAGGAAGATTTCCAGATTTTGGTACCCCTCAGATACCAAAATATACAGATGCTCAAGCCAGTATTTACATGGAACCTAAACATATCTTCCTATGTATTTAAAATCATCTCTAGATTAATTCTAATACCTCCTACCATGTAAATGCTATAGGAACTCTTGTTATACTGCATTGTTCAGCACATGATGACAAGAAACAATCTAAACATGCAGAGTACAGATGCAGATTTTCCCCCTGAATATTTTCTAGTATCTGTTGGTTGAATCCAGTGGACCCAGAGCCCACAGGGAGGGCCAACTGAACGTATAAAAGAAATGAAAATGTGTGCCCACAAAAAAGCTATACACAAATCTTCAAAACAGGGGCCCACTACCACGACTCCACCCGGTAGTCCTCTCTGTCTAATGCAGAGTAGTAAACTTTTATTATCGCTTTTACCCTGTACAGAGCTAGTTCTTCCCTTACCCTTTCTTTTTCAAATAAACTTCTGGAACCATTTTTTTTTAAGGTTTTTTGAGACAGGGTCTCGCTTTGTGGTTCAGGCTGGCCCCGAGCTCAGCCTCCAACTCACATCACAGCAATCCTCCTGCCTCTGCCTCCTGAGTGCTGGGATTACAGGCGTGAGCCACCACGCCCGGCACTGTGGTATGTGGTGCTGGTTGCTACTGGGGTGAGTCTCCACACCCAGTATGGTATTTGGTTACCGTGGATCAAACCCGGGTCCTTGTGCTCGCAAGACAGGCGCCGGAACCACTGAGCTATATCCCCAGCTCTGGAACCATTTTAAAAAAATAATAAAGTAAAACATCACTCACAGTAACAGGATGGAAACAAGTCACACATCCAGAATGAATACACAAAAATGTGATCCGTCTATCTATCCAATGGGATTTTATAGCCTCAAAAAGGAGTGAAGTAGTAAGACCTGCTACAACCCTGATGAAACTACTTGAAACCAGCACATTAAATCAAAGAGAGCAGTGAGAAAGACCACGTATCACCTGATTCCACCGATGTGGAACATCCAGAAAAGGCAATCAAGTAGACACAGAAAAGTAGGTTAGTGGTTTTCTGGGCCCAGGGAGGCTGGGGTTGAGGGATGAAAGCTGGAGGGCACAGGGCTCCTTTTTAGTGTGATTAAATGCTCTAATATTAATTGTGCTAACAGCTGTACAGCTCTGTAAACACATTAAAAACCATTTTATAGTTTAAATGAATTGTATGATATAGGAATTAAATCTCTCTAAAGCTGTTACTAAAATCTCCTCCCCAAATGAAAAACTGTGTCACTGACAGGAACAGACAAATCAATGGGAAACATGGCAAATTCAGAATAGGTAACATTCCTTCTATATCTGCTCTGTCACCAGGCATTGATTTTTCCGCTTAACTATCTGAATAATCTTCTGGAACTTAAAACAAATTTAGATCATACCTCAGCTCCCCTGATCAAAACCCTATAGCTTCCCAACACACTCAGAATAAAATCTAAATCTCCTACTACAGCCCTTCATGATCCATGCTACCCATCTGGAAAAAAGTGAAGATACACTGTCTCCTTGTCCCTTATGTAAAAATAAACCTCAGAGGAACTAGTCTATTTTAAAAATTCGCAGAGATGTCTGCAGAACTAAAAAGTACTTTTATAACCCAGTCAGGAAACTTCTCAAGTAAGAGAAGAATCCAGAAGCCATAAAGAAAAAATAAAACGGACAAATATGAATAGATTACTGCAAAATCTTTTAGTACATTATCATAAGATAATGTAGGCCAAATAAAAGGCAAAAAGAAAATCTACGAAACATAATAAAGACCTAACGTCTCTAACATAGGTTTCCTATGAATAAAAAATTTCAAAAGAAACTAGATACTGTGCTGCATGGCTAAAATCCTAACTACTGAGGAGGCTGAGGCAGGAAGATTGCAGCCTGGGCAATTTAGTGACTACCTGTCTCAAAAAAAGGGGTTGGGTCTCTAGCCCAGTGATAGAGCACTTGTCTAGCATAGATGAGGCCCTGGGTTCAATCTCCAGTACTAAAAAAAAAAAAATAAATAAATAACAACAACCAAAAAAACACACAAAGACAGGACCAGGGATGTAGCTCAGCAGTGCTGTGCCTACCTGGCAAGCACAAGGTCCTGAGTTTGAGTCCCAGTACCAAAAAAAAAAAAAAGGCAGAAAAACTACAAATAGTCAATAAACGCAAGAAGTACATATTAAAATATCAATGGTTAGTATATTTTGTCCTCTGACTTCACAATACTACTTCTAGTAATTTACTCCTCAGAAAAAAAGCATACACGCAAGAAGTAAAGTGAATGAAGATGAGTGTTAAAGCTGTGTTGAGAATAAACCCAAATGACCATTAAGAAGGAAGAAAGTTAAGTAAATTTGGAGGTACACACATACAGGCTCTCAGAGGAGTCGGGAAAGAATCCAAGGCGGCCACGATGCTGAGGGGCAGAAATCAGGCAGAGCCCATGGGGGTGGAACTGTGTTCAAGCCAGGGAGGGCGCTAGAGTTTCCCAGTAAGGACTGTCTTGTACTCAGCACTGCAAACCTCTCCCACAACCATTCCCTGGAGGACAGAAAAGCAAATGGAAAGCACAGCTTAAAGCACTTCAAGTAGCCTGGAGAGAAAGATAACAGATTGCGGGCAGGAAGGCTGGCAGGAAGATGTCCCTGGCCGAAGCTGTGTCAGAGCACACATGAAGTCTGGACAGAACTGTCCACATTAAGCACAAATGAGAAGAAAGGAAAGGACACAGCAACAATGCATCAGACAATAGTGTATAAAAACAAAAGAAACAAGGAAGGGGAAAAAATAACTAAGGAACCCAGTCTAGAAGAAAGCATCCGCCAAGAAAGGAAACAATACTCCCCAAAAGTGACCCACAAAATAAGTAAGACTATGAATTCAGTAAATTAAGAGCCAACAGATGAGTTAAATGACTAGCCAGAAGGACAGGGAGTTTGGAAAGCTAAGAAAACAGAACAAAAGTAATACATATAACACTTAAAATGTAAATGCTCAAATTAATATCAGAAAGGGTAATATCTTTATCAAGAAGGATAAAGTATATCCAATAGATATAAACTGAAAAAGACTGGGGATATACAGATAATGTAACACATACTGACACACCTTCACTAATGTGGGAATGTTTGACATATTTGCTTCTGTAGTTAAGAGTAAAAAACAATGTCAACAGAAAACAGCACAGAAGTCTCTGCCTTCCTAAAATAAGTCACTTAGCAATGGAAATAATAGCTCACTTTACTGTTGTTGTTCTAGTATGTTCCCACCTGGTAGGGACTTACTATACTCTGTACTAGTTTGCATGCCATGGATACTTGTTTACAACAGGGATTCAAGACTCCCAAAAGGGAAGCTTTACAGCATTAAACATACACCTGGCTGTAGTGAGTGGCCTCTATTAAAAGATTCTAAAACCACTGGGAGGTAAAGTCAGGCATTCTCCTTCTGAGATTTCCCATGTTTCCAGATTTGTCCTCCTTTGGTATCATGCTTTCTGAGTTCAGAATGGAACAGGTGTACGTTCTTAGTTCTCACCACTGGCTTTCTCAATTCCTAACTCAATTTTGACATCCAATGTATTTTTCTGTTTATAAATTAGTACCCATTCAAAAAAAACAAAACAAAACACATACCTTCCATCTTTCAGAGTGTTCACAATAAATCGGTGAACCTGGCAAATACAGTTGCTAGCCAATTGTTCTTCTTCCACAAGAGAGTTCATCTGAGTCGCTAACATGAAAGCTGAAGGGCACAGAGATTACGGTAGTCTGCATGGTGCATTAGCTCTTTTATTTATTTATTTTTTAATTTTTGGAGACAGGGTCTCGCTTTGTAGTTCCGACAGGTCCTGAATTCACTATATAGCCCAGGATGGCCTCGAACTCACAGCAATCCTCCTTCCTCCTGCCTCTGCCTCCCGAGTACTGCGATTACAGGCAGTTCGGAGTGCTTTTAGTCTTAAGAACATGAAAGCTGGGCCGGGAATTTAGCTCAGTGGTTCCAGGGCCTGTCTTGCAAGCACAAGGTCCTGAGTTCGATCCCAGGCAACCACATACAATACTGGGCATGGAGACTCACATCCAGCAGCAACCAGTACCACATACCACAGTGCCAGGCATGGTGGCTCACGCCTGTAATCCCAGCACTTGGGAGGCAGAGGAGGATTGCTGTGATATGAGTTTGAGGCTGAGCTCAGGGCCAGCCTAAACCACAAAGCGAGACCCTGTCTCAAGAAAAACCAAAAAAACAAAAAACAAACAAACAAAAAAGAGAATATGAAAGCTGGGGCTGGGGATTTAGCTCAGCGGTTCCAGTGCCTGTCTTGCAAGTGCAAGGGACCGGGTTGGATCCCTGGTGACCACGTACAATACTGGGCATGGAGATTCACAACCAGCAGCAATCAGTACCATATACCACAGTGCCACGAGTGGTGGCTCACACCTGAACTACAAAGCAAGACCCTGTCTTGAAAAAGAAAAAACAAAAGAAAATGAAAGCTGATCAGCTGATCATACACAAATAATAACTTAAATATGTTCCTCTTCAAATTAAAATGAACCAGACTCTGGATATGAAGAGCAGCGTCATCTGTTGTGCTAAACATCTGCTGCCTCTCTTAAATATATGTATTTCTTTTTTTTTTGCCTTTTGAGACAGGGTCTCACATTGTAGCTCAGGCTGGCCTGTAGCTCAGGTTGGCCCTGAGCTCAGCCTCCAACTCAACTCACACCAATCCTCCTGCCTCTGCCTCCCGAGTGTTGGAATTACAGGTGTGAGCCACCACGCCCGGCACTGTGGATTGTGGTACTGATTGCTGCTGGGGTGAGTCTCCACGCCCAGTATTCTTCTGTGGTTACCGGGGATCGAACCCGGGCCCCTGCGCTTGCAAGACAGGCGCCAGAACCACTGAACTATATCCCCGGCCCGCAATATATGTATTTCTTAAAAAGCCCCACATCATGTTTTCCATCATTCAGGTTTCGTGACAGATTAAAAAATCTTTTCTGCGTCCTTCACATCATACTTAAGGTAGCAGGCACCTGGTCCATAAATTCTCCCCTGTCCTCCTTTGAAAACTTCTGACAAAATTCCAAAAAGGCAAGTAAAGGGCAGCTAACCTGTCACATTCACTCAACGTCAATATCATCTTTAGGGAAATCGATTTATAAAAAAAAAAAAAAAAAAAAAAACAACAGAGTACCAGTTAAGAGAGAATTAAGCCAGGTGGCAGCTTTCCACCACATCCAGTATGTCAGAGTGCTCTCCACCAGCTGCTACTCTGTCCAGATGCAGACTTCAGGAATGCCCCAAATGATTTCAGTCACAATGCTGGCTGTGCGTGATATTTAAATAGTTACAGATATGCAGATCGATATACTCACAGGATAGTGTGTTTATTCCATCACTCATCAGCAGTCGATATCGGGGTGGACTATTCCCTGTAGTAATGGGGCGGATGCTCTAGGATAGAAAATTTGATTCATTTAGCCAGGTTTCTACCTAATCCCCAGAGATAAATAAACCTAAGTGGCAGGACAGTGGGTTTGCAATTGGATCAGGACATCATAAACTGTGTGCCCATTCTCTTGACAGTGAAATGCAAATGAAAAAGAGTTGGATTTGGTGATTTTCCTGCCAACCTCTTTCCACCTAACATTATTAAATGTAATACAGACGAGACTAAAATAAAAATGCCATTCTGCTCTGTTCTCCCTAACTCACATTTGGCTGAAATTACAAAAAAAAAGTACTGGACATAGTGGCTCATATCTGTAATCCCAGGAGGCAGGGGTAAGACAATTGCTAAGTTTGAGGCTTGCATGAGCTATATAGTGAGCTCAGGGCCAGCCTGAACTACAAAGAGAGACCCTGTCTCAAAAAACAACAACAACAACAAAAAAAAACAATAATAATAATAAAAACTAAAGAAGAAAACAAAACAAAACAAAAAAATCTTGGCCCTGAAAGGGCTTACAATTGGGATGAAGAAGAAAGCAAAGTGACATCAGCAGAATGTGCACATAATGCTCTTGAGGTAGAGCCAAGATCTCTTCTCGACTTGAAGGAGATCAGAGGCAGCTTTCTGAGCAAAGCCAAGTATGTAAGCAGAGCCCGACAGGCCCGAGGCCCAGCAGCCTGCAGCAGGCCTACTGTCTCAAAATACGCACGTGTGATCCTGCATTCTCCTTCTACTGATTTGGCAATTCCTACTAAACTTGCAAATCCCTTAAATAAATGATGAGCTAATTGAAGAATTTTAAGCAGACATGTTCATTTAGATGTATCTCTCCAGAGGTCATACGTAATATATTTTTGAACAAGATAAACCTAAGGACAGGGACGTAAGTAAGTAATTAAGTAAGGAGGCAGTTAAAGTGACATTCAGCAATTCATCACCAACTCATCATGGAAAAGAACAGAGGCAAAGCATTAAATCGGAACCTCCAAACTGGGTGTGGCGGTGTACACCTGTAATCCCAGTACTCAGGAAGCTGAGGCAAGAGCATCGCCATCTATCCTGGGCTACCAGTGAGTTCAAGGCAAACCTGAACTACACAGGGAGACCTATCTAAAAAAGACTCAACCAACCAAACAATAAAAAAAGCAAACCCTAAACTTCCAAAGGTTTAACATTAATTAACATGATAAAAAAAGTGGGGAAAGGTTGTAAGATGGAGAAATCTTTGTCTTTCATCAAAAATAATTTATAATTATGCATGAGTCTAAAGTGTTTGATATAAAACATATGTAGGTACTTACAATGACTTGGAGAATGGGTTTGATGGATGTATCCCCCTGTTGCATTATGGCCTGAAAGAAGAAAAGCAAATTCTAGTGAGATATGCACTCAAATCTCAATTAAAAACTGGCAGACTTTTAGAGTTTGGTATTTGGAATAAACTACAGATAACAGTGTTATAAAAGCCTATTCAGTGCCAGTCATTTCAAAGGTCTGATTTATCATCCTGGACAAATCATAAAATTGCCTGTTCAAGGGAAACAACAAATATTATTTATTGTCAATAGTGTTTTCTTATGAAAATCAAAACTTTTGAACTTTACAGCATCCCAATACACATTTTTCTCATTAAATCAGTGGTGATATTAATAAATATGAATTTCTGATACAACAAAATACATTGACAGTTGGCAAATTTGCATAATGGGATGAGACAATATTTTCCAAATGACTAATGCATCTTAAAAACAAAACATAGGTTTTAAAATTTTTTTGTTCAAAATGCAAGACAGATCATTCTACATTTTAGCTAAGCTGGAAGAAAAGATCACTTTTCTCTCTTTCTTTTTGGTACTAAGGATTGAACCCAATGTCACAAACAGCTACATCTTTATTTTGAGGCAGAGTCTTCTTTTTTTTTGTACTGGGGTTTGAGCTCAGGACCTTGTGTGGTGTCACAGAGCCAATTCCCAAGGTAGAGCCTTCTTAAGTTGCTAAGTTACACATGCTGGCAAGGCTTCGAGGAAAAAGGAACCCTTCTCCACTCCCGGTGGGAATGTAAACTGGTGTATAGAGATTCCTTAAAAAACTAAATCTACAGGCTCCATCTGACTTGGCTATTCCCAAGAGTTAAAAAATCATACAATATATATGCAATATATACACACCCATGTTTATAGCAGCACAGTTTGTAACAGGTAAATCTTGGAAACATCCCAGATGCTCACCAACAGATAAATAAAGAAAATGTGGTTCTATCTACAATGGATTACTACTGTGCCCTAAAGAAAGATAAACTTGAGACATTTTTAGATAAACGAATGTACCTTGAGACCATATATTTAAGTGAAATGAGTATTTTGCTTTATTTGTTTACATATTGTTTCTCTTATGTGAGAAGTCAAGAGTATAAAAGGACCAAAATGGATGACAGATACTGAGAAACAGGAAGAAAATATTCAAATGGGAAGGGTGATAAGGGAGAGGATAAGGGAAAAGAAAGGAAGGTAAAAAGAAATAAAAAAAGAATAGAAAGAAAAAGCAGAAACAAGTTTTGTCAATAAAGAGGGGAAGAAGGGTTGGAGAGAGGGGAGGGAAATGGGAAAAAAAGAAAGACTCTAGATATATTATATAGAAGTACAAATTCCCTATAATGAATGTGATCATTATGTATATCAAAAGTGTACGAAATATTAACTTTAAAAAAGAAGAAAAAAATAAGAAAGATTTTTAAAAAGAAGAAAAAGTTGCTAAGTTGCCCAGGCGGGGCTTGAACAATCTTCCTGTGTTAGTCTGCAGAATATTGAAATTATATAGCCATTCATCATCAATGCCTGGGTGAAACTGTGGATATACTATCAAAAAGGAGGTCTGGGTAAAGGATATAACTCAATGGTGGGGCAGCTGCCTTGCATGTGTGAGACCCCAGGTACAAGCCAAATAACATAGCCAAATAAAAAAGGCCTGACAAAGGTTTTTTAAAATACTGCTTTTCTCTCAGCCTCATTACCAGTATGATACTAACTTTCCTTCAGTTAGCTCAAACAAAACAAGGGACTGAATGCAGAAGATATGAAAATACAGTTGTCACCTTAAAGAGAGGTATAAAAATGTAAAATAATGCTACCTTTCATACTATCTCTGTTTTTCTTTTTCAATAGAGGGGCTTGAGCCCAGGGAATACTGATAGCCTCAGTCCTTTTTAATTTTTTTATTTTGAGACAAGATCTCACAAAGTCACTAGTTGCCCAGGCTCAGACTGTAATCCTTCTGTCTCAGTCCCCTCAAAGTACTGGGACTACAGGAGCGTACCACCATGTATATTATTATTTATGGTAATTGTTATTTGAAATGAGTTTATATTTTTTAACATCTTACTTAAAATTTCAAATATTTTTGTAAATATAACTGACAAAAATAAAAGATCTTTTAAAAATAGAGTATCTTGGGCAGGCCTCAATGATACCTAAGAGTATAAACCCAATTCTAAGACCAAAGTAATAAGCTGAATGTTTATGTCTCTCCTAACTCATATATTAAAATTCCCATCGCTAATGTAACACCATTAAGCAGTGCCTTAAGGACGAGATCACAAAGCTGGAAGCCCCACAATGGGAAATGTGTCCACACAGAAGAAAGAGTTCTTCCTCCATCAGCACGAAGAGGTCATAGAAGCCCAGGGAGAGGATGGCATCCCCACCAGGAACTGCACCTACCGGAACCTTAATTTCAGACTTCTCTGCCTCCGGAAATGTGTAAAAATAAATATTTGTACTTTAAACCACCCAGCTTACAGTATGTTTAATTACAGTCCTCTGTCAGAGACCAATCATTACAAAGCAAAGAGTACATCTAATAAATCAGTAGTAGTGATAACCTGAATCCTAAAAACTAAATAAATAATCCCAAAGAATCCAGGAAACCTAAAACAACAACAAAGAACAGATTGGACAAACAGGAAAACAGTAGCAAGATGAAAAATTTAAAACCAATCATATTAAATGTACATGGTATAAGTACTCCAATAAAAAGACAAAAATTGCCAGAATGAGAACCAGTTATTTGCTATCTATAGAGACAATTCAAGTTAAAAAAAAAAAAGTTAAAAGTAAAACACTGGGAAAAGATATATCATTAACAGTAGACAAAGTAGACTCCAGGAAAGATAATAATAGCAGGGTTATACAAGGACATCTAATAACAGGGTGCAGTGAAGATATTTATAAGTGTGTGACTAATAAAAAAGTTTCAAAATATTTGAAGAAAAAAACTGACAAGATTAAAAGAAAAAAAATAGACAAATCCTCAATTACAAATGGTGGTTTCAACACCATTCGTCTCTAGCTGAGAAGATGAATACACCAAGAGAGAAAAGAAATACATATACCCTGGGGAGACTGTGGGTATTACTAATTCAAAGTGAAACTACAGTCTATCTAAAATTGCAGTGTGGCTGGGTGTGGTTATACTTGCCTATAAATTCAGCTCTTGGGTGGCTGAGGCAGGAGGAGGATTGCAGGGAGTTTGAGGACTGCCTCAGCTACATGAGTTCAAGGCCAGCGTGAACTACACAAAACCCTATCTCAAAAACCCTAATAAGTAAAACACAAGTAGAATTCTAAAGAGCCAGTAGTAATCCCACATGTCTGTAATCTCTCATATTTGGAGATAAGGCCAGCCTGGGCAACATAGTGAAACCCATCTCAACACAAGCAAACAAAAACATAAATTTAGGCTAGAGCAAGAGTAATGCTTTCAATGCTTATGTTACAGAAGAATAAAAAGTATCTAATGTCAGTGATCTGTCATGAAAAGCCAGAAAAAGAATACATTAAACCAAGATAAATAAAAAGAAAAGAAAAAGGGCAAAATCAATTATTAAATAGGAACTGGATAAATAATAGAAAAAAATTGAACCAAGAAAATAAAATCAAACTAAAATCTAGCTCTTTGAAAAGATTAAGCTGATAAATCCTTAGCCTATATATTTTCAGTATCTGTAACAAAAATGAAGGCATCCTTGCATTTATTTATATTTTTCACTCCCAGGACTGAAAACTCAGGACCTTGCACCTGCAAGGCAGGTGTAGTGCTCATAATTCCTATATAAAAATAAAGAAGATAACACAGGAATATTAGCAACTTATAATGGAAAAATCCCTAGAAAAACAAATTATCAAAACAAATACAAAAAGAGACTGAAAATCTAGACAGCACCATATCTATTAGAAATTAAAACTATAATTTTAGGGGGCCAGGGAGTTAGCTCAGTGGTTCCGGCGCCTGTCTTGCAAGCGCAAGGACCTGGGTTCGATCCCCGGTAACCACATACCATACTGGGCGTGGAGACTCACCCCAGTAGCAACCAGCACCACATACCACAGTGCCGGGCGTGGTGGCTCACGCCTGTAATCCCAGCACTCAGGAGGCAGAGGCAGGAGGATTGCTGTGATGTGAGTTGGAGGCTGAGCTCAGGGCCAGCCTGAACCACACAAAGCGAGACCCTGTCTCAAAAAAAACCCTGTAATTTTAAATATCTTGGGAGATGGCTTTATTGGTGAATTTTATCTACCTTCTAAAGAAAACACACAACTCAGTATTGTGTAAATCATTTCAACTAATACAAGAAAAACTTCCCAAGTCATTTTATGTTAGATTTACTCTAATAGAAAAAGAAACAAAGACATTTGAAGGAAGAAAAACCATAGTCATCATTCATGAACATAGGAGTAAAAATCCTTAATGAAATATTAGCAAATAAACAATTCTAGCACCTTATAAAATAATGTCTTGATCAAGTAGGATTTATGCCAAGAAAGCAGTTTACCCCAAATGCAAAAATCAATATAATCTGTCACATTAACAGGATGAAGATGAAAAAACATTATAATCTCAATTGACAGAGAAAAAGCATTTGACAAAATTTCAACACTCACTCATTATAAAAAAAACCTTAGCAACTAAGCAAAGAAGAAAACCTAAACCGATTGCTCACATCTTAAAAAAAAAATCTATACATAGCACTTAATGGTAAAGACAATGATTTCCTCCTAAGATCAGGAACAAGGCAAAAATAATAGTTCTCACTACTTTCATTTGTATGGTATTAGGTGTCCTAACCATGCAACAGGCAAGGAAAAGAGACAAAAGCATCAAGACTGGAAAAGAAGAAATATGTAAAACACCCCTTATGTGCCAGTGACACGACTGCATACATAGGAAATGCTAAGAAATGTACAAAAACTAGTAGGTCTATTTAGTAAGTTTGCAGAATACAAGTGACAGGCAAAATCAACTTATATTTCTATGTATCAGCAGTAAGAACTGGAAAACGACATTTTTAGAACTGGCATTTAAATATCATCAAAAGTAAAATACCAGTCAGGCATGGTGGTACACATCTGTAGTCCCAGCTACTCATGAGTCTGAAGCAGGAAGACCACAAGTCCAAAGCCAGCCTAGCCAATTTAGCAAGATCTTCTCTCAAAATAAAACTTAAAAAGGGCTGAATTTGGACCGCAGCACACTCAGCTAGCACGCATGTAGACTAGTATCACACACACCCAAACACACACACACACCAAAACCCAAAATCCTAGGGGTAAATGTAACAATACAAGGCTTACACACCAAAAACTTATATAATACTTGTGAAGGTAATCTGCAAGGCATGGTGGCATATGTCTATGACCCCAGCACTCCGGAGCCATGGTTGCCATGAGTTCAAAGCCAGTCAAGGCTAGCCTGAACTACGTAGCAAGATCCTGTCAAGAAAGAAAAGAAAGAAAAGAAAGAAAGAAAGAAAGAAAGAAAGAAAGAAAGAAAGAAAGAAAGAAAGAAAGGAAGGAAGGAAGGAAGACAGAAAGCAAACAAGCAAGCAAGCAAGCAGGCAGACAGGCATGCAGAGAAAGAAAGATAAACGGACCTAAACAAATTAAGAAACTGTGTTAATGACTTGAAAGACTCAATATTTGTAAGATGTCAACTAATCAATAAATACACTACATTAAAAAACCCCTTTCGTGAAAGTGAAAAATTTCTACAATGAAAACTAAAGCATTCTGAAAAAATGAAATTAAAAAAAAAAATGAAATGGTATCCCACTTCTGGTCAGGCAGAACCAATATAATCAAGTGGCCATACTTGCAAAACTGACATACAATACTAATGAAATTACAATAGCATATTTCACTGGACTGAAAAAAAAAATCCTAAAATTCAGACGGAGCAGAAGACTCAGAATAGCAAAAGTAATCCTGAGCACCAAAAGCAAGGTAGGCGGTATCACAATCCTGGACTTCAAAGTTATACTATGAAGTTATAGTGATAAAAACAGCATGGTACTGGCACAAGAAAAGACCTAGGATCAATGCAACAGGATGGAGGATGCAGAATACTCTACTGTTTGATCTTGGACAAAGAAGCCAACAATATACACTGGAGGAGAGATAGCCTTTTTAATGAATGCCACTGGGAAAACCGCTATCCATTCAGAGAAGACTGAATCTAGACTCATATCTCTTCGTATGTACTAAATTAAAATAAAAATGGATCAAAGAACTAAACATTAAAACAAAAATACAACCTGCTGCAACATAAAATTTGATAAAAAACGCTTGAAATCACAGGTACAGGCAAGGACTTTTTGAACAGAACCCAAATTACACAAGAAATAACACCAAGAATCTACAAATGGGGTCATATTAAATTAAAAAGTGTTCACATAGTGAAAAAGAAAACCTATAAAATGGGGGGGAAAATTGTGCCCATCATTCCTCAAAGAATGAATCTGTAGGGCCAGGGATTTAGCTCAGTGGTTCAGGTGCCTGTCTTGCAAGCGCAAGGACTGGGTTCGATCCCTGGTAACCACATACAATACTGGGCGTGGAGACTCATGCCCAACAGCAATCAGCACCACATACCACAGTGCAGGGCGTGGTTGCTCAAACCTGTAATCCCAGTACTCGGGAGGCAGAGGCAGGAGGATTGCTGGGATGTAAGTTTGAGGCTGAGCTCAGGGCCAGCCTGAACTACAAAGCAAGACCCTGTCTCAAAAAAAACCTTAAAAATAGAATGAATCTCTAGCAGGTATAAAGAATTTTAAAAATCAGACTCCCCCTAAACAAAAGACCCAATCTAAAGATGGGAAAGTGAAACAAATAGACACTTCCCAGAAGTAGGGAAAATGGCCAATAAATACATGAAGAAAGGTTCAAAATGTTTGACGATTAGAGAAATGCAGATTAAAACATTTGATCCAGGGAAGAATGGCCATCATCAAGAAATCAAATAATAACAAATGCTGGTGAGGCTGTGGAGAAAAAGGAACCTTCTAATTGCTGGTGGGAATCTAAACTAGTACAGTCATTATGGAAACCAGTATGGAGATACTCTAAAGACCTAAAGACATCCTATTACAATGATACATGCATATCCACATTTACAATGGTACAATTCTTAACAGCTAAATCTTGGAAGTAGCCTATATATCCATTAACAGATGAATGGATAAGGAAAATGTGGTGTTTACACAATGTAGTACCACTCTGCCATAAAGAATAAACAAGCCATTTATAGGAAAACGGATGCACCTTGAGACTATCAGTGAAATAAATCAGATACATAAGCTTAAGTAATAGTGGCTTCTCTTATATGAGAAACCTAAAATACAGATAAAGAACAAAACAATTGATAATGGGAAGCAGGGAAATAGATGTTTCTCAAATGGGAAGAACATCAAGAGATGGAGGGGAGAGGGCGGGGGCTTTGGCTGACTGGTGATGTGCCTGCCTTGCAAGTGGCAAAGTTCTGAGTTCGATCCCTGATTAGGGGTTGATAGAAGGAAGGGGTAAGAGGGGGAGGGGATGAAAACAGGAATTAAAATATGTTACATACATATACCAATTCTCCACAAGGAATGTAAACATTATGTACTGCAAATGTACTGAATTTTTTTTTTTTTTACTGATTTTTAAATTACTTCAAACTCTCAGGCTTTATTAGAACTGGACAAGTTCATTCTAAAATGTATATATTAAAATGTACAGAACCTAAAAAAGAAAATGCAAAGAACCTAAAATCAGTAAAGCAATACTGAAAAAGAAAGCTGGGGAGATTACACTATTAAATTTCAAGATTTATTATAAAATTAGTTTTAAGACAGAGTATTACTGACGTAACTATCAACCTATAGATGAACTACACAACAGACATTGCAGAAAAAGACCCAAACATATATAATTGATTTTGCCAAAGGTAAAAAACTAACTCAATGGAACAAGACAATTTTTTCAATAAATAGTGCAGGAACAAGGAAATATGCATATTGGAAAAAAAGATCTACATCCCATCCATAAAAAAGTAAAGTTGAAAGTTCACAGCTTGAAAACAAAGCTAAACTTATAAAGCTTCTGGAAGAAAAAACAGGACAAAAGATTGTGACCTTAGGGTAGACAAACATTTCTGAGAATATAAAAACATACTCAGAAAAAGGCAAAAAAAAAAAAAAATTGATAAATTGGACTTCCTCAAAATTTAAAGGCGTTCTTAAAAAATATTAAGAATGAAAGAGCAAGACATAGATTGGAGAAAATTTAAGCAACATTTATATGTGGCAAAAGATCTAGCCAAAGGCTATGAATTATAGTTGAATGGTAGAAGCCCTTGGTTTGATCCCTAGTACACATACACAAAGCATTCAGTCATTGTATGACCCAACAACTATATTACTAGATATATATTTATGTACTAGATACTAGTTTATAATTATCTATATTACTTTTATACATGTAATTTATGACATACATTAATAGTTTAGATGCAATGTAAGTACTTAAATATTTATAGATTTGTATAAAAATGTTCATAGCTTTTTATTTACAGTAGCCAAAACTGAAAACAGCCCAATGTCTAACAAGAATAAGCAAATTGTATTACAACACTCCATAAACTAATACTCAGTAATAAAACTATTTTAACTCCTGAAACTATACAGATAGATCTAAAAAAAAATCTTCCTAATAGAAATCAAGAGCTAAGCATGGTGCTGGTATGCATATGTAGTCCCAGAGACTTTGGAGGCTGACGCAGAAGTTTGAAGACAACTTGGTCTATAAAGCAAGATCCTTCTTCAAAAAAAAAGCTATATTGATTTCTTTTATATGAAGTTTTAAAACTGAGCTGCAATGGTAGAAATCAGAATAGTGGCTGCCTTGAGTTAAGGAAAGGGCACAGGGAAAAATGAAGAGAAAATTACAATGACTGATGAAGATGTTCTACATCTTAGCTGGGGCAGTAAGACTACAGCGAAGCACTATACACTTAACATACATAAACAAAACTTCAATATAGGTAGTTTTATTTTTAAATTTATTTATAGAGAACAGAACTGGGCAAGACAGTTGATCAGCAATTTCATTAAACATCTTTCTATTCTATTTGTAATCCTAGCACCCAGGAGACTGAAGCAGGAGGATGGCTGCAAGTTCAAGGATAGTCAGAGCAACACAGTGTGTTCAAGGCCAGCCTGAACTACATAGTGAGACCCTGTCTCAAAAAAGAAAATAAAATATCATCATGAATACTGACTGTGAGATTTCTGTTTCTCTGGGACATATAGTACGACACTTAAAACTGCTTAAAAAAAAAAAAGCTGGGCGTAGTGGCTCACATCTATAATCTGAGCACTTGGAGGCATGAGTTCGAGGCTGGCCTGGGCTACACAGTGAGCTCAGGGCCAGTCTGCACTACAAAGTGAGACACGGTCTCAAAAAAAAAAACCTGCTTTAAATTTTCCAAATGACTGTTGTATTTAACCTCTCTGCACTTTAACATCTTGAACTCCAAATTGAACTGTGAATAACATTAACCTTACAGGTTTAATTGGGTATGAACTACAGTACCCACTATATCAGAAGTTAAAAAAAAAGTAAAGTGTAATGGTGCATACCTATAATTCCAGGACTCTAGAAAGCCAAGGAATGAGGATCACAAGTTGGAGCCTACCTGGGCAACTATGTGAGATCCTGCCTCAAAATAAAAATTAATTGGGATTAGCCGGTGGCATGTGCCTGTACTCTCAGCACTCTAACAGACTGAAGCAGGATTATCTCAAATTCAAGCCCAGTCTAGAAAACTTAGCAACAGAAGAAACTCAAAAGAGTTGGGGATGGTCCAAAGGCCTTAGGCTGAACCTCCAGTACTATAAAAAATAAAAAAACTTAGAAATATTAGTTTCCTTTCTTTTTCTATAACTGAATTACTTAAGACATAAATACTGGGTAAGGGATACAAAAAGTATAATAAAAGATACAGTGTTTACATTTTTAAAATTTATTACAGTAAAAGACACTGCCATTAATCCTCCTGAAAATACTCTCCCTTCCCTTCAGTTCTTTAAGTTCTGTTTCATAGACGTCTTCTGTTGTGCTATGAGAGCTGTCTAGATGTCCTCAGTCTACTCAAAACACTTACCTTTCACGGTCATTTTGATTTGGGGAGGAGCCACAAATTTCATGGTGCCAGATGAAGGGAATGAGACATACCATGATGTTTTTACTAGTCTGCAAATTCTGTTGGATGGTACTAGGCTGCATCATTCACTGTTTTTTTATTTTTTTTTAAGGTTTTTTTTTTTTTGAGACAGGGTCTCACTTTGTGGTTGAGGCTGGCCCTGAGCTCATCCTCAAACTCACATCACAGCAATCCTCCTGCCTCTGCCTCCTGAGTGCTGGGATTACAGGCGTGAGCCACCACGCCCGGCACTGTGGTATGTGGTACTGGTTGCTGCTGGGGTGAGTCTCTACGCCCAGTATTGTTATGTGGTTACCAGGATCGAACCCAGGCCCTTGCGCTTGCAAGACAAGCACCGGAACCACTGAGCTATATCATCGGCCCCATTCACTGTATTTTTTAATCACATTTTGCAATGTGTTATTTATGGTAATAAATTTTTTAAAATTAAACATGGACCATGTTATGTACATGTTCCAACTCCCTACAACAAATGTAGTCAATATGTAATCATAAAAATTTTTAAATTATAAACAAAAAACAACCACCATATTTTTTTGTGTATTTTCTGACATGGTCTCATTATGTACTGTTGTTCAGGCTGGCTCTGAACTCACAGCAATCCTCCTGCCTCAGTCTCCAGGTACTGGGATTACAGGTATGTATCCTGGCTACCACACACTATTTTATGATTAGCTATTTTATGATTAGCCTTGTAGCTCAGTGGTATAGCATTTGCCTAGATTATGCTGTATATGCAAGATTCTGGGTTCAACCCTAGCACCACAAAAATAATGTATAAATAAATACATAAATGCAATTTATCCTATAATAGTTCTAGATATAATCTCTTATGATAGCTTTCACTCAAAACAGCTCTACCAGTTGAGTGCTATTTGCTTACTCTTTGGGGCAAAAACTTCAAATCTTTTGAGCAAAAATAATCAGTCAACAAAAATTCTCTGCCCTCTATCACAGCACATTTGAAAATTCCATGTATGAAAAACTCAAGAAATACTTAGCAATAGAAAAATAGGTTTCTATGTATGCCTGTAATCCTAGCATTCAGGAGATGGAGGCAGGATTTCCTCAAATTTGAGACCAGCCTGGGCTACATACCAAGACCCTGTCAAAAAAAAACAGGTTTCTAAAACTGAATATAAAGATATGTATGTGTACAAATCCCCAAGGATGAATGTATACCTAAAATGTACCCATAAACTTAAAGGAGAAAGAAAAACAATATAAAGAACATTTTACCAAATAATACAATGAACATTCTTTATGAGTGAAGAGTACAAATGATCAAGATAAATGTAATTATGCATTGTATACATATATTAGAAACATAAAAAACTAGATAAAAGGGCTGGGGATTTAGCTCAGTGGTTCCGGCGCCTGTCTTGCAAGCGCAAGGGCCAGCCTGAACTACAAAGCGAGACCAAGTCTCAAAAAAAAAAAAAAATTAGACATAAGAATAAAAAGAAAACCACTGGATATGGTGAGGCATGTTTACAATCTCAGTATTCTGCAAAGCTAAAGGAGGAGGATCCACGTTTGAGTCCAGCTGGGAAATTTATCAATTTAGTGCGACCTTGTTTCAAAATAACAAATAAAAGGGCTGGGAATGTTGCTCAGTGGGAAGGCCAGCCCTCGGCTCAATCTCACTACTGTAAAAAAGAATAAAGATCCGTTCCTAACTCGTTCCTAACTCGTCTTAAAGGTGCAAGGCAGCAGCTGTAAAGTCAACGAGGATTACACTCTGCAAATACTGCCCAGGCTTCAGCATTTATACATTCTTCATTTTTTCCGCTATTCACTTGACTCACACTTGGTCTTCCTCTTCTGATTCTCTCCCAAGTGGCCTTTCTTTCCTACTCCGCCCTTTGCTTTCCACTGCCTTCTTCATTCAGTGCAATTAGCATTTTATTGGGCACCTATAACTTGCTGGAACTGTTACAGGTAGGGGGAATATTATTTAAAGGGGGAGCGAGGGTGGGATGAAGAACAAACCAGATAGTGGGCAGAAGAAATCAGAACGGAAGGCAAGAATATACGCTGTATTAAAAATGATTTCTTAAGGTAACTTATGGTGCCAGTCATTGAATTATGGACATCAAGTAGTCTAGACTGAAGATAATGGATTTGCTTTGGGATACGCTTGTACTATAGATAGAAGTTTGTCTTTTAGGGTAAAATAGGTCAGCACAAAAAAATTAGTAACTAACATCTACAAAGCAATGAAAACTGCCTTTGTGCGGAGAAGGCCTAGAGAGAGTATTGAACAAAAATTTACACAAAGCAGTCTGGAAATAAGGAATGGGAAACGGCCGGCCAAGCTGAGCCTCAGAACTAGATCGTGTTGGCATGATCAACAGGTACAACATTCCTGAGAATTCAGGTAAACTGAGAACTTTACTATCTGTCGGATTTGGCGACTTGAAGGCCACGGGTTAACTTCAGCCGGAAGACTTTCCGTAGTGATCAGGAAGAAGGATCTCCGATTGCAGAGGACTAGAGAGCTAACTGGTGGTAAGGAAATGAAACAGTTGAAAACAGAAAACTAATAAGTTTGCTGACGGGGGAGGGGAAGGAGACAAGAGTGGCCGTGGGAGGTAGGAAGCGTTATTATGTTGTTTTCTTAAGTAGGAGGAAGGTGTATAAGTGTAAAAGACAACTGAAACAATCAGTGACGACGACAGGAGGGAGACCCCCCCGACATCGGCGGTTCCCCCACTACTCTTGCGATCTCCTCCTCGGGTTCTCTCCCAATCGCCCGCGGCTTCCTCCCCCTTCTCCACTTTGCACAGTCCCGAGCCACTGCCACTGGGGCGGCTCCCAGATGTCTCCTTACCGCAATGGCCCCCTCGCTCAGCTGGCAGGCCATGGCTACGCAGTCCAACTCCCGAGCTCGCGCTCCTTGCGGGACCCAGCTTCACTACCCCAGGTCCAGCGGGCTGCCCCGCGATTGGCTGGAGGAGTTGGCGCGCCCCTGTCGCCCCAGACGTGCGCAAGGCAAGGGGGCGGGCGTAGGCGCCCAGCAGCCACCGTATTGGTTGAGGCCCGGCGAGCTGCTCACGTGACGCGTCGGAGTCCCGGTTCTAGGCCTAGTGGCGGGATGCAGGATTTGGGGCGGAGCACCGAGTCTAGCTGCGCGCCAAGTTGGTTGCGGTGGGACTGAGAGCGCGGGAGGCTAGTTCCGGAAGCCTTCCCTGCGTGCTCTGGGAAGCACCGAGGCCTTGACATATGAACAAAATAGTAGTTCAGAGCTGTTTCCTGATACTGCTGCTGCTAAATATAGTCACAGCTGTAATCTAGTTCCCTCAGCAGCCAAGTGCAGGCCTCCCTCCTGGTGCCAGCCCGGGCGTTTGACCCAGTGTCATCCCCTGTCGGTAAATAAAGACCAGCTCGTCAGAGGAAAGCACAGCCTATTCAAGAGTCTCCACGTAAGGAACCCAAACTCAAGGTAGACGCGATGGGGGATGCACGTGTGATGGAATCACAGATGGAAAATCAGAGTCAAGGATATGCAGGAATTGGCCAGGTGGATTTAAGGGTCAGAATGCTCCTAGTAGGACAATGACCTATGCGACAACAGTGAAGAGATAAAATTTGGCAAGGTAGGGATAGCTATGAGTATATCTCTCTATTGTAGGTTACAGGGGAAGAAGAGAAACTGAGCGAATTATGTTGAGCTTGTGCTGCAGTCTCCTAGGGGTTCGGAGGATCGCTGATGAGTTTAAGGTAGAGGACTGAGGTCTGTCTCAACGTGGAAGATGAATTGTAAGGAGAGGTTGTGGAGACTAGTTTCGACACTGCAAAGAATGCGAAGAGATGGTGAGGATTCGAACTCGAAGAGGGAGCTGGATATTGAAGCAGAAAACTGAACAGTGTAAGGCATAGAAATATTCAACTTAATTGCTGAAGTAAACAAAGAAAAATGTAGAATGACTTAAGGAAGTAGAGTAATTCGAGGTCTAGAAGGACCTGTGGGAGCTATAATGACTTATCTTTGTACAGTCACCACCTAACTTCAGTTTCCAGAACACAGTAGGCTTTTAGTAAGTATTTCTGAGTGAAAGAATGTTGAGTAAATTGAGATAACAAAATAGGTCCTTCAGCCTATGAACAACTATAGAAAGAGACTGCAAGAATTGATTCTGTTGCTTGACGGTTTCTTGGAGGAAATCTTGATTCTCTGGAGTTGCATTTCTGTAGAAATCTGAATGACTGATTTCTTATTCACATCCTAGATCAAAAGTAGCATGGATCTGCCTGTGGACAAATGGAAATCCTACCTACTTCACAAGTGGTCTTTACTCCCAAGGTCGGCGCAAGTCACAATTTCTACAGCAGAAACTTTGAGTGAAATCTTTCTTCATTCTTCTTTGTTTCTTCAGTAAGTGAATAGAAGGTTTTACCAGAGGAATTTTGATCTGGAAAACTACAGAATTTTTTTTTTAATTTTAATTTTTGGTAATGGGGAATCAAACTCAGGACCTTATACTTCCAAATCAAGCATCGGAACCACGAAGCTAAATCCCCAGCAACTATAGAATTTTATATACTGGGGCATTTAGCAATTCTTACTGTTTTTACATATTTAAAAAAAATCTTTAAAAACTTCAATTATAGAACAAGTAGGGATGACTGTGTTGCTTTTTCGTGTGGACATTACATTTCAGTATTTCACTGCCTTGCTGTAGTCACTAGGTTGTGAGCTTGCCATTTCCCAAATGATAGAATGAAGATTTTGTAGTTGTCCATAGAAATGCATCAGTGCTCAGCTAAACATGGTAGAACAGACTTATAACCCTAGCACTCTGAGAAGCTGAGGCAGGAGCTCAGCCTTGGCATTTTAGCAGCTTATCAGAATCCTGTCTCAAAAGTAAAAAAAATGCCTGGAGATGTACCTTAGTACAAAGACCCTGGATTCAGTCCTCAGTACCAAAAAAAAAAAAATCTTAAGTGCTCAAATCTGAGAAGGATCATAGAAGTCTCTAGGAATTTTTATACTTACTTTGACTACATTCCTCAGTAAAAAATACATCTTACATCACAGTATGGTACTTCATACCTATATAGAAAAGAGAAAGTGGACTATCCAAATTTTCATTCATTCAGTGAATGAATAAATCACTATGCCAGGTGATTAAAGTACATACATGAACAAAAAATAGGCAAAAATTTTTACTTTTAAGGAGCTTAATTAGTTCTAGCGAGGAGAGATAGACAGTAAACATAAATTAGTCAAGTACACGTGAAAGGTAAGAAACACAGTAGAAAAAAGAACAAGGTAGTAGAAATAGGCAGGGCTGGGAATAAGAGTGTATGCTGTGGTATTAATACTGTAGTCATTTAAACCTAATTGAAAAAGTGAAAATTGAGCAAAGACTTGGACATACTGGAGTTAACAAAGTAGAAAGCTCAGAGAGGACCATCCGATGCAGTGATCCTAAATGGGGGTGGGTGTGTCTGGCAGCAGCAACAACAGCAAGAAAGCTAGTGTGAACGAACAGAATAAGGCACAGGGAGAGTAGTAGAAATTAACATCAGAGAGGTAATGGGATATGCACTAGGGCAGGAGGAAAGCAGTTGGTACATACCATGCCAGCAAGAAAATAGGGACTTTGGTCCTGCAAACACAAGGAGCTGGCTCTGCCAATAATTTGAAAGCTTGAGAGCTTAGTTTTTCCCAGATCTTCCCTACAGGCAGTCACTTTGACTTTGGCCTCGTGAGATCATAAGCCAAGACTGCTTGGACTTGTGACCTGTAGAACTATGAGGATTATAAATGAGTCTTGTTAAATTGTTAAATTTGTAGTGATTTGTAGACCAACAATAGGAAACTAAATGATAGGATTTTGAGAGAAAAGTGAAGCGATCTCATTATATTGTAAAACAAGGTCAGCAAACTGCAGCCTGCAAGGTAAACTCATCCCACTACTTGTTTTTTGAATGGCCCAGCGCTTAGAATAATTTTTACAGATGAACATTTACAGTTGATTTAACAATAAAGAGCCCTGACGACCCTAATTAAGCAAATGATATCCAATTCTTTAAAAAGGATTTAATTTTTTCATATTAATATACCTGTATTAAAAAAAACTGTACTCTCTTATTGTTACATTTTGAACTTTGTCCAAAACTTTTTTGGAAATTTGTTTTTGTCATGTCAATAGCTTTGATCTCGGTTATTGGCTTACAGTACCTCATACTTCCTCTTCCGTTTCTAGCGGTTTGCCGACCTCTGTTTTAAAGGATTACTCTTAATTTGTACTGAGGACAGACTGCAGTGGAACTAAAGAGGCCTTTAGGTTATTGTGTTACCTGAGGTGAGAGATGAGAGATTATAGTAACTTGGGCCAGGTGGTATTACTGGGGATAGAAGGAAGCAATTGGATTCTGTAGTGCTGTAGATTTAATAACATTTCCTGACAGGTGGGATGAGGGGGTGTTAGTGAACGTGAGAAGTGAAAAGCAACTACTATATAGGGTTTTAAGCTGAAAAACCTGAGGGTGGAAGGAAGATTTTGCCATCACCTGGGAGAGCTGCAGATGAGGCTGTTTTTTGTTTTCTTTTGCTTTGTTTTGGTTTTTTTGAGACAGGGTCTCAATTTTATAGTTCAGGCTGGCGCTAAGCTCACTATATAGCTAGGCAAGCCTCTAATTCAGAGCAAGCCTCCTGCCTCTGCCTCCCGAGTGCTTCAATTACAGGCATGAGCCACCATGCCCAGAACTGTGGTATGTAGTACTGATTATTGATGAGCGTGAGTCACCACACTCGGTATTGTTGTATGTGGTTACTAGGATTGAACCAGGGTCCTTGCGCTTGCAAGGCAGGTGCCAGAATCACTGGGCTACATCCCTGGCCCCAGATGAGTCTGTTTTAGGAAGGAAGATTAAGGCTTTTGAGTTTTATATGTTTGGTAGACACCCAAATGGAGATGTGTAAGTCTGAATTTTAGGAGAAAAGCCTTGGATAGAGAAACAAATTTGGGAGTTGCACATGACATTGACAACTATGAAACTGGATTAAGTTCACCAAACAAGAAAGCGTAGATATTTATTACATGTGATGCACATTAGTATTTTTCCTTCAATTTATCTCATTTTAAAAATGCTAATCAGGAACCACTAAAATTAATTTCATAATCCACTGAATCATGACCTGCTTCCTGAAAAACAGTGTCTAAAGCTTTACAGGATCTGTGGATTTCCTTTACAGAACTTCCCTAAAATGACAGGGAGCTGCCAATTAAACTTTGGATAATGGGCATTTTCCCCAAGTTAGATTAGTATGGTTTACTAACAGAAAAAAGTGAAAATCAACAAAAATCACATGGAGTTTTAGCTTACTAACATGTATAAAGACAAGAGAAGGGCATTTGTTCTGGGTGTGATGGTGCACAGCTGAAATCTCAACACTCTGGAGGTTGAGCCAAGAAGATGACAGGTTTCAAACTTTGTCTAGGCAAGGCCTAGCTTAGTGAGACCCTGTCTCAAAATAAAAAATAAACGGTAACATTAAAGGGCGGGGGAAATGCAAATCTAAACTACATTGAAGGGCTGAGGGTGAGTACGTACTTGTAATCCCAGCACTTGGGAGGCTGAGGCAAGAAAGTTGCTGTGAGTGTGAGAACAGCTTAGGCTACATAGTTCAAGCCCAGTCTGAATTATAGAGTGAAACCTATCTCAAAAAAAAAAACGACAGGGCCAGGGAGTTAGCTCAGTGGTTCCGGCGCCTGTCTCGCAAGCGCAAGGACCTGGGTTCGATTCCCCGGTAACCATATAACAATACTGGGTGTGGAGACCCACACCCAGCAGCAACCAGTACCACATGCCACAGTGCCGGGCATGGTGGCTCACGCCTGTAATCCCAGCACTCGGGAGGCAGAGGCAGGAGGATTGTGATGTGAGTTTGAGGCTGAGCTCAGGGCCAGCCTGAACCACAAAGCAAGACCCTGTCTCAAAAAACCTAAAAAAAAAAAAAAACGACAAAAAAACTACATTGAGATTCCTTCTCACCCCAATCAAAACAACTCTCAACAGGAATTTCAAAAAATTGCTCACAGGGATGGGAGGTGTGGTGCTTGCTACACTGCTGGTGGGAATGCGAATTAGTACAGCCACTATGGAAGTCAGTATACAGGTTTCTCAAAAAACTAAAAATAGAAAAATCTCCCTAAAATTTGATCCAGTTATTACACTTATTAGTATATTTGAAGTCAGCATATTCATATGTATTGCAGCACAGTTCACAATAACCAGGATGTGTATAACCAGCCTAGATACCTATCAACAGATAAATGAATAAAGAAAGTATGGTATATGCACTGTTATCGTTGTATCTTAATGTCCCCCCAAAGCTTCCTATGGTGACCATAGGAGCTTTACAGAGGTGGTAGAGTCTAGATTGTGTGATGCTGGGATCCAAGGATGTGTGATTACTAAATCAGCCCACTGATTGGTTTAGCAGAGTTTTGAGTGTGTATCATGGGAAGGCCCACCATGGGTGTGAGTGCTACCTGCCCTATGGGAGCAGCCTGGATAAATTCTAAGGGTCAGGGCCAGGGATGTAGCTCAGTGGTGCCTCTGTCTACCTGGCAAGCACAAGGTCCTGAGTTCAGTCCCCAGTACCACAAAAAGAATAGATAAATGCTAAAACTTATACAATACATGAGAGATATGTGAAGCAAATAGTTTCAGCGTAATTATAGTCTCAAGAGGGAAGATAGAGTGAGGTACTACTTTGTAGTTCAGGCTGGACCTAAGCTCACTATTTAGCCCAGGCGAGCCTCGAACTCACAGCAATCCTCTTGCTTCTGCCTCCTGAGGGCTGGGATTATAGGCATGAGCCACTATGCCCAGCATTGTAGTATGTGGTACTGATTGCTGGTGGGTATGAGTCACCTCATCCAGTATTGTTTTATGTGGTTACCTGAGATCAAACTCAGGACCTGGCGCTGACAAGGCAGGTGCCGGAACCGCTGAGCTAAATCCCCAGCCTTGTATGATATTTTTGTTGAACTAGTTATTATAAATCATTTAAAGATGATTTAGTATAAGGGAGAATGTGCAAAGGTTATCTGCAAATACTAATTACACCATTTTATATTAGGATCTTGAGCAGCTTTTGGCATATATAGGGGCCCTGGAACTGGTCCTACTCAGGTAGCAAGGGAAAACTACATAAATTATACATATGTGTTTTTACTTTTGTCCAGCCATATCTGTCATTTCTTTTCTTTTCTTTTTTTTTTTTGAGACTGCGTATCGCTTTGTAGTTCAGGCTGGCCCTGAGCTCAGCCTCCAACTCACATCACAGCAATCCTTCTGCCTCTGCCTCCTGAGTGCTGGGATTACAGGCGTGAGCCACCACGCCTGGCACTGTGGTATGTGGTGCTGATTGCTGCTGGGCATGAGTCTCCACGCCTAGTATTGTATGTGGTTACCAAGGAATTGAACCCAGGCTCTTGCACTTGCAAAACAGGTGCTGGAACCACTGAGCTAAATCCCCAGCTCTGTCATTTCTTTTATAGCTTCTGGATTATGTCTTTCTCAGGATGATCGAAAACCATGGACTCTCAGCCAGGCATGGTAGCACATGCTTATAATCCTAGCACACTGGGAGGCTGAGGCTATAGAGTCACAAATTTGAGCTCAGCCTGAGCAATTCAGCAACTTAGCCTGACTCTCTCAAAATAAAAAAGCCTAGTGATGTTGCTCAGTGCGAAGGGCCTTGGTTCAGTCTCCTGTACAAAAAAGAAAAGGAAAAAAGCAAAACTACTGAGTTTTTTTCCAACTTTCTTTTGTAGCTTTGTGCCTTACTCTTAACCCTGTAATCTGTCTGCAATTTGTTAAGGTACAACTAACAACACTTTTATCTCTTTAAGGTATATAATGTGATGATACAGAAATATGTCTATAATTAATATTGCTTGATGTGAGGAAGTCTTCTAATTCTTTTTCCAGACAGACAAATTTTCCACATTATTTAATGGCTGGTCCATTCTTTTTCTAGAGCTTCAAAATGCCACATTTATTGAAAGTTAGATTCTCACTTCCCATAAATTTGTTTCTAGACAAATTTACTTTTTGTGTGTGTGGAGTTTTCTGGAAGGGTGATCTTATTTTTTGTTTGTTCATTTGCTTGCATGCTCAATTTTTTTTTTTGAGATAGAGTCTTACTATGTAGTTCAAATTGAATTGAATTCAATCTGAATTGAATTCAATTCAGCCTTGAATTCACTGTATAGCCCATACTAGCTTTGAACTTATAGTGATCCTCCTGCTTCAGTTTCCCAAGTGCTGAGATTACAGGAGTGCACCACCATACCCAGATATTTCTAGACTATATGTATATCTGTCCCCAACCAAAAGGTTTTAATTACCTTGACTTTATAATATCATTTCAGAATTCTTTCAGTTTCCAGTAACAGAAACCTGGGTCAAATTATGAAATTTATAGCCTTGAACTAGGGTTCCCAAAAGAAAATCTGTTTTCAGGTATCTAGAGTCTCAGAGGAAGTTATCAGACTTTATATCCTCTCTCTGCAGACTCTGCATCTTGTGGACACTAACCACTGACAGCCCTGGATACACCCTGATAGCTTAATAACCCAAGGGAAAGAGGGCATCTTTCCAGAGAAGTTGTGTGCAGAGTTCTGCTCTGAACTCAGACGAACCTGATTTTGATTGTGTGCAGTCACATTCACGCTTCTTCGCCAAAGGCCTGGACTCCTCTGTATCACATACACAACCTTGTTGTGAGGTTGAAGTCAACCCTACTTCAACCCAAGAAAGCTTTTCCCACCAAGATTTACTAGCAGGATGGGGAAGGGGATCTCAAACAAGTGTTTTGCTATTTGTTACACCAAATTTCAATACACACATACACAGTCATCGTCCTTTTTCAAGAATATTTTGGCTGTATTTGATACATTTCCCCTATGTGAACTTTAGAGTAGGCTTGTCAAGTTACATAAAAAATGTTGTTGAGTTTTTGATTGAGCTTATGTTGGATTTATAGGTTCATTTAGGGAGACCTGACATCTTTACAATATTAAATTTCTTTATCCGAGAAAAAGGTTGTCTTGCCATTTATTTAAGGCTTCATTTATGTCCTTAAGTAAAGTTTTATAGTTTTCTTTATATAGGTCTTGCACACTTCCTGTTAGATTTATTCTTGTAAGTTTTTGATGTTGTTATTGTGTATAAGCCTTTTCTTCTCAGATACATTGTACTTCACATTACACCATTGCTTTGGCAGTCCACTTGGAATTTTTAGATTAAATAACTCCATCTATAAATAGTATGCCTCCTTTACAATATTTATGCCTTTATTTTACTTCTTAATTTTCAAGAATTTGTGAGACCTCAAATATAATGTTGAATAGTAAAAGCTATTTAGGAAATTTACTGTAGGTTTATGGTACATACCCTGTTTTTGAGAAAGTTTCCCTACGTATTATTTGTGCTCTATCAACTCTTGCTCTCAGGGTTGTGGTAGCTTCAGAAGGAATTGGAGAACTTTCTATCTTTCTGTGTGCAGAAGTGGTTTATATAATGTAGGGATTTGTGGTTCTTAAAATGTAGTAGAAAAAACCCTGTGAGTCTATGTACATCTGGGGCCTTATTCAGTGGAAATTCTTCCTTTCTTTAATGTATTTTTTAACAGAATAACATCCATACGTAGCTTAAGAAATCAGTGGTTCAAAGATTATAAAGCTAGACAGCAACACTTTTCCCAATTGCTAATCCCTGTTCTCCACTAACTATTTTAACTATTTCTTCTGACATTTAGTTTTAGATGTGAATTTAGCTCTTTCATCCCCAACTTATATGTGTATTCTTTGTTTTCCCCTCATCTTAACTATAATTTATAATCAATAAAATATTGTATAGGTTAAACCAACATTTGGAGTATAGATTTTTTTTTTTTTTTTTTTTTGAGATAGGTTCTTGTTTTGTGGTTCAGGCTGGCCGTGAACTCAGCCTCAAACTCACATCACAGCAGTCCTCTTGCCTTTCCCTCCCGAGTGCTGGGATTACAGGCATGAGCCACCATGCCCAGCACTGTGGTATGTGGTACTGATTGCTGCTGGGCTGAGTCTCCATGCCCAGTATGGTATGTGGTTACCAAGGATCAAACCCGGGTCCTTGTGCTTGCAAGACAGGCGCTGGAACCACTGAGCTAAATCCCTGGCCCTAAACTTCTAATTTCCATATGCATCCCTACTTAAAAAAAATATGAATTGAACCTTTAAAGTTAGGCATACAGGGCCTGGGATTTAGCTCAGTGGTTCCGGCATCTGTCTGGCAAGTACAAGATCCCGAATTCCATCCCCAGTAACCATATACCATAATGCCAGGCGTGGTGACTCACACTTGTAATCCCAGCACTCGGGAGTCAGAAGCAGGAGGACTGCTCTGAGTTCAAGGTTTGCCTGGGCTACTTAATGAGTTTAGGGCCAGCCTGAACTACAAAAGTGAGACTTTGTCTCCCAAAAAAAAAAAAAAAAAAAAAAGGTTAGGCATATGTTTCCTTTTACCTTTTACCAGTATTTGAGAATCTTCTTTTGAGGGACCTTCTTGCCCTGTAGCTAACAATCTAGAGTGTCTTGTTGCCCACACTCGAAGCCTTTCTCACCTTACTGTTTGTTTTGATTTTGTATCTAACCAGAATAATTTGTTGTGTCAGAAAGCAAAGAAATGCTTAAAGATTGAAGGATTTATGTTAAAAGAACACAAGATCCAGCCCAAAGAAGTTCTCACTGGCCAAAGTAAGGACAATTTGAGCATGAAGAAGTGTAAGGGTAGGCTAGGGAGTTAGCTCAGTGGTTCCAGCACCTGCCTTGCAAGTGTAAGGGCCAAGGTTGGATTCCTCGGTAACCACATACAATACTGGGCGTGGAGACTCACGCGCAACAGCAACCAGTACCACATACCACAGTTCCAGGCGTGGTGGCTCACACCTGTCATCCCCGCACTCGGGAGGTAGAGGCAGGAGGATTGCTGTGATGTGAGCTGGAGGCTGAGCTCAGGACCAGCCTGAACTACAAAGCGAGACCCAGTCTCAAAAAGTGTAAGGGTGGTAATGGTTTATAAATTGATAACTTCCTCCTCTCTTTTTTATTTTTTGGTACTAGGAATCAGACTCACAACTTTGTGCTTGCAAAGCAGGCATCAGAACCATTAGACTAAATCCCTGGCCCAAAGATCTTTTTATTCTCTAGGGGACATAGAACCAGGGATCGAAATCAGGACCTTGTGCTTGCCAGGCAGGCAACAGTACCACTGAGCTACATTCCTAGCCCAGTGATTTATAAATTGAATTTCTTAAAATCCATAGTGATACTGGGTAAGTAAATATTAAAATAAGTAAAGCAAGGAAAAGAGAAAAAAATTCTCTTTATAAAAGAATGCCAGTTAATAAATTTAAAAGTGACAGAATTAGGAAATAACCATTTTGTAGTGTGTGCTTCTGGCGATAATCAGGAGGGGATACTCAAAACTATTAGTGGAGAGATCCCTGGGACTGGGGGTGGAGGCCCACTCCTACAGCCTTAGCACTTGCGACTCTGAGGCAGGACAATCACAAGTTCAAGTCCTGCCTGGCCAGTTTAGTGAGGCCCTATCTTACAGTAAATATAAACACTGGGGAAGCCAAGCCAGGTGAGTCACTAACAGTTCGAGGCCAGCCTAGGCTACATAGTGAGTTAAGGCGAGCCTGGAGTACATAGTGAGATCTTGTCTCAAAACAAAACAACAACAAAAGAGCTAAAGGTAAGCAAAGCTAGGGATGTTGAACTCTTTTTGTTGTTGTTGTTGGTTTTATTTGTTTTTTTGAGACAGGGTCTCACTTTTGTAGTTTAGGCTGACCTTGAGCTCACCTTGTAGCCCAGGCAAGCCTGGAACTCCTACCAGTCCTCCTGCCTCTGCCTCCTGAGGTTGGGATTACAGGCCCAAACCACCACACCCCGCATTGTAGTGTATGGTACTGACTGCTGATGGGTGTGAGTCACCACACCCAGCATTGTGGTCTGCGGATGGTGGGGTTGGTTCAAACTGGAGACCTTGCAAGGCAGATCCCAGAATCACTGAGCTAAATCCCTGGCCTAGGATGTTGAACTCTTAAAACTCAACAAAAGAAAACCTTGTTTAAAAATAAGCAAAGATTTTGAATCAACATTTCTCCAAAGCAGATGATACACAAATGACCAATAAGCACTTGAAAAAAAGCTGAACATTTTTAGACCTCAGGGAAATGCAAATCAAAATCACACTAAAATACAACTTCACAGTTTAGATTAGCTTTACAGTTTAATTTTTTTTTTTAAAGAGCAGCTGAAGATGTAGAGAAATTGTAATTGTTGTGAATTGCTAGTAGAAATATAAAATGATATAGCCACTGCGGAAAATAGTATGGTAGTCGCTGAAAAACTAATTATAGGATTACTATATGATTCAATATTCCTATTTCTGCATTTAAACCCAAAAGAATTGAAAGTGAGACTCAAGGCGATATATACACACTAATGATAAGAACAACATTATTCACAGTAGCTAAAAGTACAGACAACCTAAATGTCCATCAACAGATGAATGGATAAACATGATGTGTTCATATTACAGAATATTACTAAGCCATAAAAAGTAGTGAAGTTCTGGGACATATTGCAACATGGATGAACCTAAAAACTTTTGTTAAATGACATAAGCCAGACAAAAAATGACAGTAGATGATTCCACTTATCTGAAGAACCTAAGGGGCAGAAGTCAAATAGAATTAACCAGGGACTGGGAAGAAGGAAGAATACAGTGAGAGTAGGAATTAGCTCAGGGGTGCCGCACCTGTCTAGCAATCACAAGATCCTGAGTTCGATCCCTAGTACTGCAAAAAAAAAAAAAGATTTAGGGTTAATTGTTTAATGAGGAGAAGGTTTCAGTTTGGCATGATACAAAAGTTCTAGAAATAGATAATGATGGCAGTCGCTGTTATAGTAAATGGATAACACTGAAATGTACACATGAAAATTGTTAACATGATAAAATGGCATATTATGTATGTTTTATTGCAATAAAAAACTAGAAGCAGTCTGGAAGGATTAGGAGAATATCAAGTTCAAGCCAAACCTGGACAGTTTAGCAATTTAGCAAGACGCAATCCTAAATTCAGGAAAAGGCTGGGGCTATGGCTCAGTGTAAAGGACCAGGATCCACTTTCCAGTATTGCAAAACAAAACAAAATTCTGAGATGATTTCATTTCACAAAGCCAGGTGTTTATCAAACATTCCAGAAGAAAAATTTGAACATAAAAAAAGATAGACCAGTCATTTTCTTTTCAAAATTAAGTCATTTAAACTTGGGACCTGAAGAAAATAATGAATTATTACAATTTAGACCTTAGTTACACTGAAGAATAATTCCCTTCTTTTCTTTATTATTGAGTTTATCATCATTTTGGATTAATATTAAAGAATAGGACTGGAGATTTAGCTTAGTGGTGGTACCGCCTGCCTTGCAAGTGCAAGGTCCTAAGTTTGATTCCTGGTAATGCAAAAAAAAAAAAAAAAAGAATATCTATTGTTATGCAAGAAGATTTCCAATATTCTTTCTTTTTTTTTTTTTTTTTTTAAGGGTTTTTTGAGACAGGGTCTCGCTTTGTGGTTGAGGCTGGCCCTGAGCTCAGCCTCCAACTCACATCACAGCAATCCTCCTGCCTCTGCCTCCCGAGTGCTGGGATTACAGGCGTGAGCCAGCACGCCCGGCACTGTGGTATGTGGTACTGGTTGCTGCTGGGGTGAGTCTCCATGCCCAGTATTGTATGTGGATACCGGGGATCGAACCCGGGTCCCTGTGCTTGCAAGACAGGCGCCGGAACCACTGAACTATATCCCCCGCCCTCCAATATTTCTTATTGCTTACCGTAGCCTTTCTATTGGAAGTAGGATTTTCAAGTTTAATCTAATTTAAAATAAACAGTAGATTCTATGGTATACCAGATATGCATATGATATTATCTTCATATGTTCAAAGCTGAAATAAATTTAGAGCAGGAAAGCATACCTTTTGAATTAAATAAAATCCTTACTAATTTCTTTTTGCGTTGTGGCTTTTTTCTGTGTATTTAAATATGAAGTCATATTTGATATTAACTTTGTTTTTAACTTGAAAACCCAATGTGTACAAATATAGAAACATCATGCCATGTAATAATTTAAAAGATATTTCTTATTGTTGGTCTTTATTATAAATACAAAAATTTTAAAGTAATTTCATTTACTTATTTAGTTTTGAAATCACATATAAAAATAGTACAAAGAATTGCTATTATGATACCCTTCTTTAGATTCTCCAAATGTTAACATTTCACTACATTTACATTATGATTTATTTCCCCTCCCCTCCTTTTTCCTCCCTTTTTCCTTCCCTTCTTTCTCTTCTTTCTTTCTCTTTCTCCCCCTGTCCCTTACTCCTCCCTCCACTCGCTCAAGTATTTTCACCACAGTTTAAGTGAAGAAGTACCAAGGAGTATTTCTGTGGTTTGAACAGTCCGTGTATTATATCACTCTCTACATCCTAGCTTCTTTATGATGTATGGCCCGAGGGATGGTTCACTGGCCAATAAGTATGAGGGAAAGAATAAAACATTGGCACTCTTATTCTGAATAGAAATTTTAGTCCATATGTCTTCCAGACCAGAAGAAAGTGTTTTCTTCTAGTCATGTTATATAATATATATAGCCTGTGTGATCCATATGTCTCAGGCACACATCCTGTTTCAAGTGCAGTGAGTTGGAGCTTTCCTTAAAATAATAAAGTTCTGCTTATATATATATATATATATATATATATATATATATATATATGTATTATTGTTGTTCCCTTCTTTTCTTTATAAAGGTCTGAAGATGAGAGGTTTTTAAAAAGACTTTCTCAAGGTTACTTGGTGGGAAAGGATCCCAGCGCTCCCCATTTCTACAGAGAAGAAGGAAATAAAAAATTCCAGGAGAAGAATTACACTGGGGCTGCTGTGCTGTACTCTAAGGTAAAATGCTCCCAACCCAGCATTTTTGTGAAGATAGAGCCGTATTGCTGAATTTCATAGCCAATGTTATTTTTGTTTATAATTTGTGGATTCGATTTGAAAAAGTAAATTGGCAGAATTCTGCTGTTGGTTGTATTTTAAAGCAAAGGTTACTTTATAATGTCCTGAATTTCATCAAGAAACTTCTATCCTCGTATTTCTTCAGACACCTCAGAGCAGTAGGCTTGCTGGCCCCTTCCCCTGCCTTGCCTCATCCGGCCGCTCTCACTGATGGTACATTTTTTTGTCTGATCGATGGGGCTGTTAGCTTAATAGCCCTGCTTTAGAGGACAGTGAGGTTTTAGCTTGCCACAGTGATAGCTTATACAACCAGAATGACTTAAGATAGAGAAGAAAATGGGCAGATTTGCCAGAGCCCAGCTGAACTCCATTTTGAAGGTTGTCAGGGAACATATTAATATTAGTGGAAATCAACAAATATTTTTAATTATATTAACCATCAGGGAGCTAGATTTTAAGGAGGAATTGTGGCTTTTAACAATGTAAGACTATTTTTGGCCTGCTTCCTAGAAGCTAAAACCAGATTCCCTGAGAGATTTCTCTAGATTTTAAAAGATCTGTATGTACTTAGGAACGTATCCCTTGCATCAGGTCTGTGATCTCGTACAGTACACTAAAGAGAGAGGAAGGCATTGGCTTTGTTGCTCGGTGTAGAGAGCTTGCCTAGCATGCCTGGGGCCCTCACTGGATTGCCAGCACAAAAATTAACTAAAGTATAAACTCAAAGGGTATGCTCTACTCTGAATCTTTAACAGGGCTATACTCAAAGTCTGAATTTAATTTCCCCAAAACTATCAGACCTACTGTAGCTTCTACTGTTGATAAAAGACTTGCTTTACAGTGTTATAACAAAGCATTTAGCTAAATAATGTAAGCTTTAATGGTTGTTGAAGGATTAAAATCCATTAGATGTGATGATCCAATGATAAACGGCTTAATATTCTTTTTTAGAGCTAATCTCTTCAGCTTTATGTATGTGTATTATTAGTGTGATCACATGGAAAGCTGTTCAAGGAAAACAGGTAAAAAGTGAAGTCAGACCAAAAAATAAAGTTTTGCCCTTGGAGGGAGATGAGCCTCTGACTTCTTGAAGCTAGTGCTTTGGTGATTATGGTACTTTGCAATTTTCTCGAAAGCTATTTTCTTTCTTTTTTTAAAATAATATTTGTTGTTTTTGTCTCTAAAAGTAATATATGTTACTTTGGAAAATATAGAGAAGTTTAAGGAATAATAAAAAAAAAAATCCTGTAACCAGTTACAGGCACTGCTGACATTTATGCTTATATCCATCCAGCTAGACTATTTTCTGTGAGAATGTTTTTCTCTTACAAAATTGGGGTAATGCAGCTCTTAATGTTTTGTAACCTGCTTTTTCCCTCCTCAACAATTTATTGTGTCCATTTTCTCATAATATTAAATTGTCTACTAAAACATGATTTTTTTTACAACTAGCGTAGTGTTCCATTGCAGAGAAGAGATGTACTTAATTTAACATCTAATCTTGGCATATGTTTGGCATCATAACGCTACAGTGAGCATCTTCCTATATCAGTATTTCTATACAACTGATTGTTTCCTAATGAACTAATCAAAGAGTAATTGCTGGTTCAGAGAGAACTTATTTTTTAAACGATTTTCTATTTGGTGCTGAATTGTTCTTACAAAAAAACTAGTTAACATCCCTTCTGACAAACTATAGGAATGTTTATTTCTCCATAACTTAAGTAATTCTAGTGATTATAGTTTTATTTCTCTTTTTCTATTTATTTTGGAACAGAAAATATCTTCACATAGTTAGATTTCAAAAATTGTCTCTTCTTCTTCTCATTTCCACAAGATAGGACTGTTAAATGTATTGTATTTCAGGCATATATAAATGAATGAAAGTAGCCAGATACAGTGGCATGCACTTGTAGTCCAGCATTCCAGGAATCTGAAGCAGGAGGATCACTTGAGCCCAAAGGTTTGAGACAGCCTGGATATGATCTCATTTCTTTAAACATGTTAAAGAATAAAGAAACGGGGCTGATGTGTGACTCTGTGATAAAGCATTAACTAATATGTACAAGGCTCTGAGTTCCATCCCCAAAACTACAAATAGTCCACTTCTATACATATACTTTCATTTTATATAAATGATAATATTGTGTATATACTGTTCAGCACCATATTTTTGGCGTTTAAGGGCTGAGAATGTAGCTCAGTAATAGAATGCTTGCCTAACAATGCACAGCTACCTGAGTTCAATACTCAGGACTGCAAGTGACAACAATGATAATAGTTTGAAGAACATTCCACATCAGCATATAAAGAGCTTCCGTGTTGTAGCCAGGGAATTTAAAAAGGGAATGGAAGTAGTTCAGTGTGAGGCCCTGGATTTAATCCCAGTACTGAATTTCTATGATGAGAAACTTTCATGTATGACATTTTTTTTTTTAAGAGTTTTTGAGACAGGGTCTCGCTTTGTCGTTCAGGCTGGCCCTGAGCTCAGCCTCTAACTCACATCACAGCAGTCCTCCTGCCTCTGCCTCCTGAGTGCTGGGATTACAGGCGTGAGCCACCACGCCCAGCACTGTGGTGTGTGGTACTGATTGCTGGTGGGCGTGAGTCTCCACACCCAGTATGGTATATGGATACCGAGGATCGAACCCGGGTCCTTGTGCTTGCAAGACAGGTGCCAGAACCACTGAGCTAAATCCCCGGCCCTCATGTATGACATTTTACACGTACATGTATAGGATAAATTCCTTGAAGAAGAATTACTGAATCAATGGAGTTTCTACATGTGTGTGTATATATATAGCATATGTATATATAAAAATACAGTAACAGTACTCACTTGCCCTTCATCATCATCAGATCAATTTACAGTCCTACTAGTAATGTAATAAGAATGTCCTTTGTCTCATTCTTTGTCAACCCAGTGTGATATCAGTTATTTTTTCTTTGCCAAATCAATAAGTGAGAAATGATGTCTCTGTACAATTTTAATTTGCATGTTTGATGGTAAAAGAAGTTGAGCATTTTCTCAGATAGTTAAGAGCTATTTGTATGTCTCATAAGAACTGTCCATACATTTGCATATTTTCCTGTTGAAGTATTGGCTGTCATCTTATTGATCTGTAAAAACTCTTAATAAAGAAATGAGCTCTTTCCCTGTAATATGCCTATATTTTTTCCAGGCTAGTGTTTGCATTTTGATATTGCCTTTATTAGTTTTTGCTGTGAAATTTTTTATTTTTATGTGGTCAAATTTATTAACCATTTTCTGCCTTCTGAAGTTTTTGTTATAATTAGAAGGTAATTCCTCCTACATTAGTTTAGACTTGTTCCTGTATTTTCCTCCGATGTTATTATAGTTTTATCTTTCACATTACAAGCTTGAGCCTTTTGAAAGGAAGGAGATGTATCTCAGTGATAGGACCTCAATATGTGTGAGGGGGCCGGGGAGTTAGCTCAGTGGTTCCGGCGCCTGTCTTGCAGGCGCAAGGGCCTGGGTTCGATTCCCTGGTAACCACATAACAATACTGGGTGTGGAGACCCACACCCAGCAGCAACCAGTACCACATACCACAGTGCCGGGCGTGGTGGCTCACGCCTGTAATCCCAGCACTCGGGAGGCAGAGGCAGGAGGATTG
>PVIR01013721.1:0-10561 GCA_004026965.1 Petromus typicus
CTGAAAATACTAGTTTAGCTGTCAGGAACCTTACAGTCACAGTGGGGTGAGGTTACTTTCAGTATGTTCTCAGAGCTCAGAAGTCCCTGGGCAAAACTGCACCTCTGCCCCTCATTGGTAGTGAGATGTCAGCAAATTATTGCTTTCCACGGTCCTTAGCTGCCTCCTATTTTAAAAGAAAGCGCTAGAGCACCGCGTCATTTAGAGGCATATAAAACCTCCACAGTAACACCTTGTACAGAAAACCTCTGAGGAGTCAGTTGTTGTTACATGTGTCAATGCTAGTGTCCTTGTCAGCCTGGGAATCTCTGAAGTCCTTATTCCATAGCTTTTTCTTGCAGCACCAGTCTTGGTTCCCATCTCCCAACAAATCATGTTGTCTTCTTAGAGGGAAACGAGGGTGCAGAAAGACTACCCTCACTAGCTCTGACACTACCCTTGTTTCTACAAACTTCTTTCCAGACTTCCAGAAATGTTCAAAGATAGTTAAACTATAAAGCTGAGAGAATTTCTGGAGACCAATTTGCTGAAAATCCTAAGAAACAACTTTGAAAAACGTGTCCCAAAGTGTCCTTCAGAGAAGCGGCCTCTCAACTTCCTGTAGCTCCTCCCCTTCACCTCCTTATAAATCACTTTTCTGTCTGAGATGGAGCCACTAGGAAAGAGAGCTTCCCCCATAATTTATTCCTGGGCGTTCCCACGGATAGCTGAACTGATTTTTTAGTTTCACCCTAAATGTGTGGGGAACGAGGATCCTTTACAAGAGAGGAAACTGAACTCTGGAGAGTTAGTTATGGAACCGGGTCAGCATATTTTAAAAGAGCTCACCTCACTGAATCCTGCCAGCAGGATAACTAAATGTTCCCTAGCTTTCCCTCTTTCCTTTGTGACAAAAAGCTCTGTCGTCTGGTTACTCATGGTTCAGCGTGTGCCTTGGCACCGGAATCATCCATATCTCCTAGTGTCATTTTAGAAATATAGAATCTCAGCCCCTAACCTAGAGTAACTGAAAAAAAGTAGGCACGTGTTACTGAAACCTCCAGACAGAATTCAAGAATGCTGGGGAGGTGGTAAAACACTGGCTTGGGTTACAGCCCTGCTTTGTCTTTCTCTTTTTAATATGACCACGGTCAAATATTAATGACCCCATTTCTCAGTTTTCTAATTCTGTACTGAGTGCAGAGGTTCGTATGGAAAATGTAAGGTCTGTCACAAGCTCTGGGGAAACTGCTTCTAGCCGTATTGCATTACCACAACACCACTTGAGAGGACCAGCCATTTTCTGCAGCCCTCTCACTTTGGAAGTTGTCTATGCTAAGGCATTGACTCTGCCGCCCAGCCAAGTTCTGACTGTAATATCAATTTCGCATTACTTTGTCACATCTTCTATACGACTACGTGTGAGAGAAAATTACTGGCAGACATATCTATCTTTAAGTCTGCTCAAAGGAAACAAGAATCTCACTTCAGCCCAGCAAGACTTCTACCATTAGTACAGCGATTACATACACAACGCTAGGTAATCAACCTGAGAAGTTTATTGCCCACCCACTGGAGAGTTTAGTGTTATTAGCTAATTAAAGAGAGGATCTGTCCTTTTTTATATATCACCCTTAATGAATTAGATAATCCCACTATAGTTACCATGCCGTACTATTTATAAAGACCTGCCATTTGGTTGTAATTTTTCAACTGATTAGTGCTTAATTCCTCATGTAAATTGCCTACAAGTAACAAATACACCCTAGCATGGTGTCCAGGTTTATGGCAAAACGAAATTTATCTAACTGGGTTTCTCTGCTTGTGAAATAAAACACAGTGCTGGAGCTCAAGCGCCTGTAGATCCAGACCTATCTGAGCATAAAGACACAGATGAATTGACTGCAATAGAAATGAAAATACACAGCTGTAATGACAGGAAAACAGTGGGTTTTTTTCCTTTAAATACGTTATGTTCCCTGGTTGCTTAATTTGTCTCTTTCTGGAATGACATTTGCACAAATAAAGATCTTCTACCTGAGCATATTCAAATGATTTATTTTTCACTCAAAGCCTTTAAATAAACCAAATCATATTATATTCTTCTTTTCTCTCCCTCTGGCTCTACCACCCTCTCTCTCAAATGTATGTACCTCATTACAAATAACGTCACTCATTTTTAGACTCAAAATTGCCACCATCCCACACAGACCTGCTGTTCCCTCACTCCATGCTAATTCCCATAAATAACTGATATCAAAATGCAGAGTTGTAAAGATTCACTTCAAAAACTTCTTGTGCAGAGAAACCAGAAACTAGAAGGCTATTTGAGGCACTGGAAGTTGCAAGAGATTTGTTGAATCCTTCTTGAGGTTACAGCAACACATGAATAGCAGAAGGTTAGAACTACCCATTGTAAAATTGCAGAACTACATAAAGAATAGCAAATGTAGCTTAAAAGAATTTGAGAGTAACTTCCAAAGAACCCATATGTTCATAAACTGCTTACATAGATACATGATAATTTATGTACCAAACACATATGTGGTTCTTAAGACACATTTAGGGGTATGCAGGGTTTTAGAAATGTTAGTGGGTAACTCTTTCCATTTGCATGTGTGCTCAAATGATAAATGTCAGCACTGTGCCTTCAGTTAAGCACTGTGTCTTCCCACCTACAAGGAGTACACTATGAGTTAAGTTTCCATAAATATTCAGAAAATGTAATACCTCATCTCTAAAGCTCATGAAATCAAAACTCAAGAGTAATCAGAGCATTTAGTTTATCTGTCACTTCCTTAGGTTAGTCCTCTCAAAGAGTTTTCAGATTTAGCCAACAGAAAAAGATGGAAAAAAATGACCTGGTCAAGGTGAACCCATTGGGGCACTAGTCAGTAGTCTGGCTACCAAATCTTCACAGCCTTGATTACTGTTCCCAAAATGTTCTAGGTTTTTGCTAATATGTTTTTAATGCATCAGAAAAAAAATAACAGTATACTGTTATGGTGACCACTCTTATTTATTTGTCTAGAAATTTCTGTGAAATACCTCATCACACCGTGTCTTGGTATCTCCTTCTATTGAGAATCATTGGATTCTGTAGTAAGCAAATGTCTTCACTAACATCCCAGAGAAATAAAATTTAACCTGAGTTATTTCTTCCTTAGCACAATACTTTTCAAACTGTGTGTCTCAGAATCCTAGATATTTTGCAGAATAGAGTCAAAGATCACAAAGAAAGGGGGAGAAGGATCTAAAACTTTGAGGATTCTGCATTTCATCTTTTTACAATAAAATCATTTTTATCTCTTTGGCTTTAAGTGATGGATTTGTACAGCAGATTTCTTTCAAGAAAGAGTTTGCCAATAATGTTGATAACACTAATGATGACTATTCCAATGTGGTAAAGTGATGGGAAGCAGGCAGAGAACTGGACAGTCCTCAGAGACAGAAAGACAGAAACAGAGATGTGATATTACATAGGACTCTAGTGGTCAGAATATTCCTTCCCCTAAAGCACCGATAGCAGAGAGGAGACAGATTTAACTGAACATCCAACTTGTCTACAATCAAGTCACTTTATACCAGTACCATCAACAGTCTATTTCAAAAAAATATCAATTGGAATTTTGTTTTTCTTTACTTACTTCACATAAAATATATAGCATTAGCATATTTTAAAATAAATTTCCTCTTTTTAAATTTATATTAACAACTTCAATGTTTAGGAAAAATCAGGTATATGGAATACAGTGTGATTCTATGCCAAGTAATTCAGTGATTTCTCAGTCAGGAAGGCAAGGAAAATTTTCTTCTAACAAAATGTAGTCTGAGAAAACATCACAGATGATAATGTCTTCTAAATAAACTTTAATTTGCCTACTTGGGAATATGTTCATTTAGCAGTTTGAAATAATGGCCACTATGTAGCATAATCAATCACTTTATTTTTTTTTCTTTACAGTACCAGATAACAATCATTCTAAGGTATAGATAGTCTGATAGTCTGTGGCATAACTGATAGACTTTGCTATGAAAGAAGCAAAGGGGCCACAGATAACACATCAATAAATGATTGTGGTGAGACCCAATAGAACTTTATCGCACAAATAGTGACCCAGCTTTGCCCTATTGACCATAGGCTGTCAACCCCCAATATAAATGGTGGAAAGGATTACAGGTATATTTCTTCAGTATATTGTCAAATGAGGATATAAAGAAAGTAACGATTTTCTCCATGTAAAGTGTGAAGTGTTGTCAAGGTCTTTCTCTGAATTGTAATTAAGATGACTCATTAACAGTATATTACAAAGGACCCATTGTCCTAGGTATTCCAAATTCAAATTAGAGTCATTCAAATAAATGGCCTGCCTACACTTGTTTTGTCTTAAGCATGGAAAACTTTGACATAATGGTCCAACCAGGACTCTAATCAATTTAATTAAGCAGTAACAGCATGGAAACATGTACACTCTTAGTTAAATTAATTTTTCTTTCATAGAGAGTCATGAATAGAATATGGGTTTACATTAGCATCTGAACCATGAAAAATACATTTATTTACTTCCTGAGTGGAAGACAGCAACCAATATCCTTACACAAAATAAAATACTTCCTCAACTCAGCAGTAAGCATCCGGAATACTCAGCAGAGGCGTGTTTGAATGGGGTCACATAAATACATGGAAATCACTGCTATGCCAACTGATGGTTTTTCTAAGGGGAAAATATGTCTTAAGAGCTCAGAATTCATAGTCATGCAATCTGAATGCAAATCCTGACCAACTTACTTCGTAGCTTCAGCTTCAAAATGACATCTCTTTTTCTCTTTTTTTTCCTTTGCACAGTGACAGTTCGAATCATATAATACAGCCATACTTCCTCTTACACATGGAGCAACATGACACACAGAAGACCAGAGTGAAGTCCTTTATCAGTTAAATTGGGAGCCATCAATGAGTCTCTTGCTTTCTAAACCTCATAAAAGGGCCTATGTGATGAGGACCTATTTATTAGGGATACTGTAAGTACTAATAAAGTAATGTACAAAAATATCTCTTAATTTTACATGTCTGGCATATAGTAAATATAAGTTGCTTTAGATATTTAGTAGAGAAAAGTGCCAAGGAAGAAGTTGAAAGCAGTTACATTTTAAAGCCCTGTAAAATGATGAATGTATAAAACTACATCTCAGTATAACAGTTTCATAATAGTTTCACAGAGATAGGTGATAGAGATACAGATAGATGATTCAAGTGGTAAACAAACAGAGAGGTGAAAGATACAGGCAGATACAAAAATACAGTCTTCTTGATAGATTTATAAATGAAATTTGTCAAGATACATTTAATTTCTAAATAATCCATCAGAGGGATGATAGGAAATTCAAAAAATAGCTTAGCAACCCTGAACAAAAAAAGACAAAATATCATTGGATCAGTGGTTCAGTTATCATAAAGGCAGTTGGATTTTTGGAAGAAGAAATTTTTAGAAACCAAACAATTATGTGTAAAAATGGTAAATAAAAACAAGAGTCTAAACACCAAAATGCTTCTTAGGCATCAGTGCTCTAAAGGAAGAGTTAGAGCAATAAAGAAAAGAAGGGAAAAAAAAGGATCTAAGTCAAGCCTAGAGAAGCACAAGCTCTGGAAGGTTCACCCTGCTGAGTGGCCTGGGAAGACCCCAGAAGCTGGGAAACCAGATGGAAACTACATTGGGCTCAGGCGTCACGTGGCCTCTACTGCAAATACTAAACTCTGATGCTCTTAGTGTGTAAGTACTAGTTCCTAATGGCTAAACTAGCAGGAGTGGCTGTTTTCTACAAAAAGAGAAAGTGGATTTAGTCTACTGGCTGTGGCTTACCAGCTTCTGCTTAATATCATGAGCCCATATCTGAGTATGTTCTTAATTTCTTAGAGGTGAAATAACTTTCATTAATATCTGCATGAAAGATATGTGATTGGTATTCTTGATTCTTTGCTTCACGTAGAATATATTACTGTGACCTTCACACAGATATCATAGCTTGGCTAAGAACAGAATTATGGAAGTCAGTTGGATTCCGTCATATTGCATCACCCTCTCAAATGGTAAAAAGAAGGATGGCAGAGCATTTCTGATTTTCTTCCTTTGAATTGTCTCAAGACCATAAAATTTCTTCCCTTACTTTCTAACTAGTTTACAATTTATTAGCAAGTTTTTTGTAAATGTATTTCATTCACTGATTTTTTAAAAAATCCTCAGGAAAGACTAATCGTGAGACTAGATATTTTGGGGCTGTACCATCTCAAAGAGTGTGTAACATTAAGTAGATGGATAATCACCATGTTGCTCCATTTGCTTTGCTCTCATGTAGTTTTTAATAGATATGAGAAAAGAAAAATTTTAAAGACCAAGAAAGAAGTCTATTTGGTCTTTTTTATATCTCTCATAGTTTTACATTAAATACATTATCATCTGGAATCTAAAATTGAAAAAATTTCAAGACCTTTCAATATTTGATATAACTAGATTGTCTGACCTGTGGACATTTTAAATACCAGTCAATTATTTGAACCACTGAGTCCTTTTCTCATATCTAGGGCTTTTCCTCTGTTGCTTCACATGACAAAAAAGATTCTACTGGATTTCCAGAGACTGGGCTCCTGACCACCACATGGGAAGTGGAAGCTTTAATTTTCTATAGTTTACTGTGAGTGTCTAAAGCCTCAGCTGGATGCAAGAAAATTATATATATATATATATATATATATATATCCTATTAGTTTTACTCAAGAACCTCCTTTAATTAATTGGCTCTTAAAGTGACTTAATTTTGTTGACAAAAAATCACGTACAATGGAAAATTGAACCTCATGTTGGTTCATTTGATTCATTATGCTATGAAGAGCTAATTAATTTGTCTGTAGTATATAGATCTGCCATTTTTGTTGGTAATAATTACATCAATATCACAACCGATGGTCTCAAATAAAGTCATTCTTGTTCACCAGGGACCTTTGTCCACCTTGACTTCTAACAAAGGACTCTTCATGAAATAAGAATAAATGTAATAGGCTAACTCCCACAGAGCTCATTGGTCTTCCCATATACTGCTACTGAAAGCTAATTTCTATATCAATAATTCATTTCTGTATAACAAAACACTCAAAACCTTGGATTGAAACAACAATTGATTATTTCTCATAATTTCTATCGTTAGAAGTGGCAGTTCTATTAGTTTGGCTTGGGTCTACTTCTGGGCTACATTAACATACTGCTGGATGTTAAGTTATGTTTTAGCTACATATGTCCAACTTATTTCCTTATGGATATCTGACTTATGTTCTTGTCAAAAGCATATACACTACAACTGGACTGAGCATTCACAACTAACTGAGGATTCACACCAAAAGGTTGAAATGCCTGAGAAACATGTTTCTCACTTCAGCCTGTTTCACACAGTGCTGAAAATATTCCCACAAGCAAAGAATGAAATATATGCGTGTTTAATGATTCTTCTTGTATAACTGGTGCCTATTAACAAAGTAGCCATATGGTCAACACCATAGCCATTATGAGAGTGAAGAAAGAGAGGGTGGAGAAAAGGACAAATAAAAGGGAATGAAAAGGTATTAAGATGAGTTATGTACACATACCAATTCCACAAAAGAGATGTAATCAGTGTGTATTGTAAACATGTATTTTAAAAAGACAGAAATGGTGAAAAAATCAGTAATGAAAACAAAAGAATTATGATGTACCATGTGCATGTATCAGTTCTACAGAAGAAATGTAAATATATACTACAAACACGTATTAATAAAATAGTTTGAGGAATGGGTGTTAATATACTAATCTTCCACAATCTGTCCTACTGGACTTTTCCCTTATGGAATTCTTCATGCTAAATTTCATTACTTGTGCATATTAGGGTATGCTTCTTTTTAAGAGATTGCACAAAAATGTTCCCAAAATAGAACAGAGAAACAAGTCTCAAATGCAGTGTTGGATTCTGACTTTGTTTCCCAGTGAAAAACAACCCTTAAAACACATGGTGTATAATAGATAACCTTATCTGTACAGTCTTTTAAAATTGGATTTCAAGTTTTATTGATAGACTTGCTAGAGAGAACTTACAATAAATCTGCAGTTAATAGTTTTTAGAAGTGCCTGGATTTTAAAAAAATAAGATTTCAAAAAGGAAATTTTTGAATAATGAGGATTTCTCTTTTTATCTTTATTTACAGCCATTTTAAGATGATTTCTTAAATCACTCATATTTTCTGCATGACAGTGACACATAGCAAATATTCTCTGAAAAGTTATGGAGAGATTTACAATGTATTTTCATAGTAATTCCTAGAACAAGAGGAAATTATCACCACATGTGCTTTTGATAAATGTAATTTCTGTTGATAGTAATAATTATGCATATAATTCATCATTTATTACCTGTCATGACTGAGCAAATAGCAAAGAAGAAATTAACCTTTGGACAGAATTAAATGAACATGAAAGAGCTGAACCCTATAGGAATAAAAATATTTATACAAAAGCTAATTGCATATCTGGCATTTAAATTAAATGGCATGAAATGTTTTTCAGGGAAGGATGGAAAAATAACACTAAAATAATCTTTATAATTTTACAAAAGTTAAAAATTAAAAGAGCTGATTTTGTAAGTGATGTTTGTATTAAGGCTGTGGTTACGATAAAATTCCTGTCTTAGGACCAACATTATACATGCTATAGGTATAAACCAATTTCATTATAACATCTGCCAAAGAAATTCAATATTTGTAACCAAAGTATTCAAATATTTATTTTTATGTATGTTGCAAGAATATTAAACATCTGTGATTTGCTTTTTAATAATATCAGTATTATCTTTTGAGATGATAGTTAAGAATCTCTATTTCTATTGGCATTCATTAGAAACACTTAAAACATTACCTAAATGACTGAATGTCAAGTGTAAAAAAACATTAAAGACCACTTGAACACTAACATTACTTGACTTCCTAAACTCTCTTGACACAAATAATTGGTTCATATATAAACATATATGTTCCATGAGGTTAAACTTTTGGAAGGAAGCTCTGGAAGGTGTAGCAAGTAAGAGCAGACGCTGCCTCAATACAGATGCAAAAATTCTGACCTTAAATAAAGTGGGATTTTTTCTTTCTCATGATCTAGTTCAGGTATAAGTAACTCCGAGTGGTATGGGCTGAACCCAAACCAACTCCAGCATCTGTTCTCTTGCTCTAAAGAACACGAACTTGATCCTCCAGAATGAAGATAGATGTCATCTACTACCCAAACACTGACTGCAAATAGAAGAGAGAGAGCAGGGGCAAAAGGCACTCACCATTTGTCTTTTCAAGTTGTTTCTTAGAAACATTACTTCAGTGTACCTCATATTGGCCAGAACACAGTCACATGACCACAGCTTCCTGAAAAGGAATCTGGGAAGAGTAATCTGTATTTATATTTTCTCAGATCACAAGTCTGCTTCTATGTAAGATGAATATATGTTTAGGAGCAGCTCATTGTCTCCACCACAGATTCTCTTCCTGCTCTTCATGTTCACGACACCCTTTCCAATGCTTAAAAATACTGACTCAAAGTAAATCCTTGTTGAACAAATTAATAAATAAGTGGATGAAGTAATGTAATGCATCAAAGTTTTAATATCTAAATTCATTTTCAGAGGTCTTAAGAAAAGGCATTTCAGTTGAAGCGTTAATAGAATAGAAGCTTCAAAAATAACGTTATCCAATAACTTCATTCAAGATCGCTCAACCTAGAGAAACATGATGAAATAGAAACGAACTTTGAAATTTCACAATGCTAACTACTGAAATAAAAATGAAGAGGAGCTATAAAAAAATAGAAAGAGTGCAAGTCAATGCTGCAATGAACAATAAATTAATTAGTTGTCATAGCCTGACTATCAAAAAGGTAGTTTAATAATAGTCCCACAGTTTTATGGGCTGACGTGTACCTTTAGATCTGCATAGTGCCCTGCAGACATCATCTCCTTGATCTTCAAAATCACCCCAGAGTTGAAGAACTAAACAGTGGAAATTTAGGTACATGTCTCATGGTCACAGGAAGTGTGAGGCAGAAGTCAGACAGGGAGCTGGCTGCCTCCCAAACCTCTCTTCACTTAGAGAATTCATATGTGAAAACTGAGGGAAAAAAAAAAAAAAACTGGACTGGCAGACAGAAGTCAGATTATGGAAGGCCTTGAATTCTGCCCAGATAATTCTGGTTGATTCTGACACAAATTGGAAAATCTTATCAGTGCTGAAGAATATTATAAATAAGAGATTTTAAAATATTATCTTGTGAGTTTTGTACAGGAGTGAGTGAAAGACAAAGGAGAAGTGGATCCAAGACTACAGGAATCACATTCTTCAGGGGTAAGTTGATGTCTAGACTAGACCTGAAGACCCAGATTTTAAAACATGGCTGCAAACACAGATACACTTCAGAAGGAGGAAAGAAAAGGAATTTTCAGAACTGAAGGTGTGTGGGAGTCTTCAGACTCCCAGGTCTCCTGAGAGGGCTAACAGGCCACTAAACCATCCCAGAGCTCC